>LPNX011113023.1:0-52581 GCA_001517045.1 Pseudotsuga menziesii
GACCGGCATAAGTCCAATTGGCACCATATGCTTTTCCCTGCCTTATGGGCTTACCGTACCTCCACCAAGACCGCCACTGGTTTTACCCCGTTTCATCTCATTCATGGTGTAGAGTCTGTCCTCCCCATCGAGTGTCAGATACCCGCCTTGCATATCGCCGTTGAGCTCCTCCCCGATACCTCCCCCCTTGAGCAACGTCTGCTATCCCTCGAAGAAGCAAATGAAGATCGTCGTGCCACTCTCCAGAACATCTAAGCGGCAAAAAACTGCTCCAAAGCCGGTTATGACAAACATGTCCACCCTCGAAATTTCCAAGAAGGGGACCTCGTCCTCGCCTATGACCAAGCCCACGACAAAACTGGTAAAGGAAAGTTTGAATCCATGTGGCAAGGCCCTTACATTGTGCAGACTTGCCTCGGCAAGGGGGAATACATTTTAGCCGATTCTGAAGGCCACCCTTTATGCAACCCCCATAATGGATTGTATCTTAAACGTTTTTACCCATAACTGAAACTGCGACCTCATTGGTCCGCATTGTACAGTTTGCTCTCTTTTTGTTTTTCACCGTCTTTACGATAATCTTACATTCATCATTTTTTGCATGCCCACAGATGGACCATCTTCCACCTCGCTACACTGGCTTCGTTGATGGCGTAAGCCGCTGGTCTCCCAACCTGGCTTCTGCAGCATGGGTCTTATATTCCCCTTCCAACGAACTGATTCACCTTGATGGAATATGTATAGGCGCCGCTACCAATAACCAGGCGGAGTATGATGCTGTGACCGGTCTCCTGACTGCTACCCTCTGGATGGGCATATGTCACCTTCATGTGTTTCTGGACTCCCAGCTACTTGTCTCCCAGCTCAACAACTGCTACTAGGTGCGTGATCCTTGCCTATTTAGAAAATTTCTGCGTACAAAACAACTCAGCCGACAGTTTGAATCCATCACATTCATACATGTCCCAAGAGCTTACAATAGGGTCGTAGATCAAATGGCCAATAACATCCTAGATTGGCATATCAATCACACCATGTAACACCTCCATCATGCATCATTATCCCATAGCATCTCATCCCAATATATAAAAAACCCAAAAAGACTGCAGTGCATCCACATTTGCATCCATGTACATAAACCATAAAAACACATAAAATGCACAAGGGGCATCCACGTGCCTAAACATCCTAGACTACTTGCATCCACGTGCAACACAAACATATCACATATCATAAAGCGCATCCACGTGCGTACAACTAAGACAACATCACAAAAAGGTGCATCCATATGCATATATATATACATAAAAAAATACATGTAACAGCACTATACATGTCCTGAGTACCCCTGTACTCAGCTATACAAAAAATGCCTGTACATCCCTACAGCTCATAAAATACATGTCGTAGCTACAAAACTTGGGGGGAGTTCCCTGCACTCCCTAATGAGATTCATACCCCGCGTCGTTGCGAGTATCTGTTGCCTCTAAATCCTCCCCTCGCTCCTCCTCCGACAAATACTCATCCCGTCTGGGCTCCGGTGCCCGTGCCCTATCCGCCAAGATAGCCACCCGGATCGCAATAGATCTGAAGGCGCGGGGTGCCCTCATGCAATCCTGAATCACGTCTGGATCGATGTCCCGCCACCCCTCGTCAGTCACCCCCACCAGCAAACGGTCGAGTAGGGCTCGTACAGACTCGAGCGTCCCCTCCGCATCTCGGCGATGCACCTCCCCCTGCCCAGGCAGAGCTGGAACGGCCACAATCCCCCTCCGCGCCACATGCCCTAGCGGTGGCCTCGGGTCCACATTTGCAGATCACACATTTGTCAGTAACAATATATCAATCAACTATCATATATAAAACTTGACAATGCAATCAAACCATATGTACCATCTGGTCCCCATGCCTGTCCCGGCGGCCGTGGTGCCTCTGGATCTCTGGTAAAGTCCATATCTCTATATGGATAGTCCTCCAGTGTCAATGGTAGCTGGAGCCACTGCAGGTACAAATCCTGCGTAAAGTACCTCCCAACATCGCCGCCCCCACGGCGGTGCATCATCTCGCCCCACCGCACCATCCACGGCTCCCTCAAGCCTCCTGCCCTGACCGGCACCCGCGGCCGCAGTGTGGGTACCCTCTCCATAAAGAATGCACATAAAAAGGAACCATAGCGGAACCCTTTGCCAGATTCCTTCGCTGCAGTCAGCTGCCGCTGCACACAGGTCAGGAACATCTGGCCCCACACATAATACACATTGGCCAGTATGCGCTCCACTAGCTGCATCTGACCCCCAGACACCTTCTCCGGTGACTGGGATCCCAAGACGCGCACCAAGCATGCTGCCATGGCCCGCACTGCTGGCTCTTGTAGATCTCTCACCAAAAGTGCATTTCTATGCACCCGAGCCTCTGGACCGCAGAACCGCTCCAGCATGTCATCCATATCTATGTCCATGGATACCCGCGACTTGGTGTCGGCCACCCTACCCAGATAGGGCAACCCCGTCAGGAAGTATACATCAGTCAGGGTGAGGTCCACCCTCTCACCTTGCACTCGGAAAGCCTGTATGTCTAGCTCCCAGAAACCAACCAGCCGGTTCAGCAGCAATGATGCTGACCGCATCATAGGTACCTGGGCAAAATTCAGCAGTCTGAATAGCCCCAACATCGATCGTACTCAACAGTCCTCTTGGACGATGACCATAATCTCATCTGGTATCTCCCGCTCTCTCCATAACACCTGCGGCATCCTGTCAATCACACAACGTAGACTCATCAGACTCATGTCAAACAAATAGTAAGCACCCTTCCCCCAACCAAAAACTCGAATAGCTCGGTCCAAAACCGCGGCTTTAGGGTTCCCTGCCATGGTTTTCGACCGCGGCTGTTAGGCCTACAGTCGCGGTCCCTGACCGCGGCTGTCGGGCCTACAGTCGTGGTCCCTGACCGTGGCTATCGGGCCTACAGTCGCAGTCCTTGACCACGGCTGTCAGGCCTACAGTCGCGGTCCTTGACCGCGGATATTGGGCCTACAGTCGCGGTCCCTGACCGCAGCTGTCAGGCCTACAGTCGCGGTCCCTGACCGCGGCTGTCGGGCCTACAGTCGCGGTCCCTGACCCTGGCTGTCGGGCCTAGAGTCGCGGTCCCTGACTACAGCTGTCGGGCCTACAGTCGTGGTCCCTAACCGCGGCTATCGATCCTATAGTCGTGGTCCCTAACCACGGCTGTCGAGCCTAAACCCGCGGTCCACCCCACGTGGACCGTACAAAGAGTACCTTGGGACCCACTACCCCCCCCCCGAACCCAACGACAATGCAGGTATGAGTTTGACGGAATACCTGTATCTCCCGGATCTGAAATCAGCCGGTCAGATTGTCCAGAAGCGCCACCTCAGCTCTGGTCCACTATGATCTCTAGTCAAAGTCAAACAGTACAAATGACACTTGTCATGTTGGGCCCACTTACTATTTATAGTCCGTTGACGTTTTTCTTGTTTTGACCGTACTGAACTCATACGAAGTCCATTTTTCGAACCGTTTCCACCATTGGAATCAGCACGACAAGACCATCATGATGGTCACCTCGTTGCATTATTTTTTCTACGTCATTTTTTGCCCATTTTTTAGACACTACTAGTCGCCTCGGTTTGCACGCCACTTCGGCCGTTCTCCGTTTTTCACACTTTTTATATCGCCGGATTCATTTTTCCGAGCTCGTGATGATGCTTGAGATCATTTCTTGCTCTCACTTGGTACAATGTCAACATTGTGTCCCGACACCGTCTCGATTTACTCGCCACATCGGCCGCCATCAGATTGTTCCACACTTTTTACATGAGCCATCCACTCCTGTCATACTGCAAATGTTTCATTATTTTGCCACCATTCAAACACCCCGCAAGGAGGCCCACCAGTGTTCCCCCCCACCCTCATTCCTGGTCATCATAAATGTTCCTTGATCGAACACTTCCTCCTTGCCTGGCCATTCCATGACTTCAGTGTCTTCTTATTTGCTTTCAGACTCCTTAAAATTGAAAGCAACCATGAGCATGAACTGTCCTGGGCTCGTAAAATCCACACGACAGTACCATTCCACTACTTCAGAGTCTTCTTATTTGCTTTCAGAATCCTTAAAATTGAAAGCAACCATGAGCATGAACTGTCCTGGGCTCGTAAAATCCACACGATAGTACCATTCCACTACTTCAGAGTCTTCTTATTTGCTTTCAGACTCCTTAAAATTGAAAGCAACCACGAGCATGAACTGTCCTGGGCTCGTAAAATCCGCACGACAGTACCATTCTATCACTTCAGAGTCTTCTTATTGCTTTCAGACTCCTTAAAATTGAAAGCAACCACGAGCATGAACTGTCCTGGGCTCTTATAAATCCACATGACAATACCATTTTATATACACACTTCTTCTAGTTCCCTAACCCATGAAGAAGTCCACCCATGCCTCTTGGCGCTATGATCGATCCTCTCGGCAGCACCCCCAATTAGGTCGCCTTTGTTCAGAGTATTCTGCAGTTTCCTGCCATTTTACCACAGCTTGAGTCTCCCTCAGCCCAGTCACCCTCCCAGATGCAACACAGCTATGAGCCCTTTACCACCAGTCAGTTTCATATGCTGCCCGATCTTCCCCGCCATCATACTCTGAACAAAGGAAGTTTGAGTCCACCCACTCTATTTGCCCAGTTATTCCCCCCAGTTTATCAATCCTGGCATCAGTACTATCACATTTCGGTTTTCCACCTCGCGCTCCTGTCAAGGAAACATCATTGCCTTGATAGTTGCAGGTCTCCCTCTGTCGACAACAACCCCTCTATTCCAGAGGATAGACCCAGAGGCCCCTGCGCCTTGGACCCCTCACCATCTGTGGTGGGTGCCTGCGGACCATTTTGGGAGGAGTCATCATTGCCTCTCCGAATGGTTGTTTCTCACATGCTCAACTTCAGCCCCTTGATCGCATCGTTGAGAATCGCGCAGGATTTAGAACCCTTCCATTATTTGTCGAAGACCCCGGATTTCCCCCAACTCTAGCACATTGGTGAGTCACTTCGGAACGCCCAGTTCTATGTTCCCGTGGATGTCTGAGCTGCGTTGGCAATTGTATTCAGAGGCCATCCAGTTTCATGCTTCCTTGAGTACCCAGTTCAGTTCCAGTTCAGTGTACCATTGCGAGTATGACCCTTGTCATTGCAGCTCATCAGTTCCTTTGGTACCATATTCAGTAGCATTGCTGTCAATCCAGTGCATCAGTTTTTCAGCTCAGATATGGTCATCCCAGCAGTATGTCCCAGATTTGTGTCCCTTCTGGACCCTTATGATATACACAGTGGTTGTTTATGCATCCTACAGGTCCCCCGTTTCGGGCCTCACAGTTATTTTTATATATCTTGATACGAGCATGGGTATGCCCGCCTCGTCCATATATTGAGATTCTTTCTCATTCAGTATTTAAGGCCATGTATATATCAGGTCCCCATATTTTGGACCCCATTGTTATTATTATGGTATATCCTAATACGAGCATGGGAATGCCCGCCTCGTCCATATGATCAAATGATTCCTCATCCATTATTGAGGTTATGTACTTTAAGTTCTTGCAGTTGGTTCGGGATCGTTGTTCCGGGCTTCAGTTTGTTTCTTCTCTTCTCCACACCCCATGAAAATCATATATGACTTATGATGTCCATCGGCCATACGATGAGCTCCTGCCCTCGCACATCAGGGGGCAATCTGTTAACACCCAAAAAGTGTTCACTACCTCATCTACCCCACTACATGGCTCATTTGTCCATTTTCCTACCATATTTCCCTGAAAATCCCACTAAACAGCCTCCAAAAGGCCTAAAATGCCTCCAAAAGGCCATAAAACCATCTAAAAAGCCTCCAAAAGGCCTAAAATGCCTCCAAAAGGCCATAAAACCATCTAAAAAGCCTCCAAAAGGCCAAAAAACCCCTTTTTTCCTCCAAAAATATCCAAAATTCCTCTAAAATAGCAAAATTCCCCAAAAGGGAAGAAAAAATATAAAATAATGAGGAAAATGAGGAAAAAACCCTAAACAAGCTGCCATAAACCACATGGTTTCCAAAACCATGGGCCAACACTCCACCACTAAAAAACTATAAATAGGTGATGAAGACCCCTCATTTCACATCCACAATCATAAGCATCCTTACTCTACCAAAACAGCTCTGGAAACCCTAGCTCACCCTTGAGCTACTTTCACCACTAAGAGCCCCTTTTGGCCCATTTCCACCATCGGAGAAGGAGAAGGAGCAGGCTGGAGCTTGGAGCAACCGTCTTGGATCACTGCAAAGAGCTTCACCAACCTTCACATCGGAGGTAATATCAATATAAAAAAACATTCTTTACATTTTGTTGTTTTGTTTCATGCATATATTTAGAATAGCTCGTTTTTCTGTTTAGCATTTTTATTTACATTTTACTAAACTGCTACTAAGGAGTCACTTCTCCTTAGTAGGTGCTCATTCGCATAAGCTAGGGGTAAAACCCTAGCTATAGCTCCCAAATTAAGAAGGTATGTCTTGCCTAGGAGAGGATTGAGACTCCCATACACAACAAGCAGAGGTTCATAACCAATTATAGTGGCCCTTAGCTTCAACACATATAACGATTGTGCTGTCTAACCCCTACCTAGCCAGGACACCTGTAGAATAACCTCTGCAAATGCCCCCTCGATAACCTAGTTAAGGAAACTATGGTCACCTAAATATAATCAATGCTTAGGTGGACAGTCACAGGCGGTATTGACCATATGGGTATGGTAACAAAACCTGATGCTTGAAAGCACAACTGGTACCCCAGGGGTGCACTAGCCAATACCTCAAAGGCTCCTAGATACGAATACAATCCTTGAAATATCTACGGTGCTAAACAATCACAATAGGGGTCATCCCAATCATAATTTCTCACACTTCCTTGTGCTTAACTCCCTTCTAAGAGGAAGATCCTGAGAAACACTAATTATACCAAGGATTTCACACTCTCACCTGGACAAACATCTAATTGTTTTGTTTAGTGGCCTTGGAGAATTAACTTACAATGAACTATTCCAAGACCCTAAAACCTAATCTTGTTGATGCACCCTAGAAAATAAAAGAGTGTAATTCATTTTATTATGCATTGATTTTAATTGGATTTATTACTCAAAGGGTAAATGAACGTGCAACTAATGAAGTTATGATGCAACAAGAAGTAAAATGCACACCTAAAAATCAATGCAAATGCACTGTGTCGAATGAAAAATAGGGTATGCTACTACGTAAAGTGCAAAAGTTTTACTTCAAATGTATATGCAATCATTCCTATATGAAAATCTGGCTAAAATTCACCAAGCAAACCTAATGCAAGTACCATGCTAATGCAAAAATGCAAACAATGCATAACTATGCAAAAAGAAAAATGTTTTTGTATTTTTAAATTAAATGAGAGAAAAAGCAAACATATGACTCTACCACCCTTAGACTCTGAAACCACTCATAAAAAACATCCAAGGAAAGAACCAAGGTAAAATCAAGAAGTAGAAAATGAAATGACAAGAACATTTTCAAAAATCAAATTAAAAGAAGTCTCTGGTCAGAAACATGGGTGTATATAGATTCTAGAAGCATCCAAGAAGAATCATCAACCATCCAAACTCACCCATCAACACTTATTATTCCCAAAAAAGAAAAAAACCAAGGCATATAGGACTGTTCTTAGTAAACCTGTGTACATACATGACTATTCCAAGAAAACCCACACGTACACACGACTGTGAAAGCAAAACCCACGTATAGGAAGAAAAAGAGAGAAAAATAAGGTAAAAATACAAGTTGAGACAAAATTTACTCCTACAGGACTCTACTGGGAAAACATGCCTCCAAACCCGACATAGAAACAGAGAAATCAGAGCAATTCAAGCACATTGAATGCCAAAATCCCCCCAAATAAAAACAACTAGGAACCTCCCCAGTATGGATGCTAATTCTGTTACGGAGAGAAACTTCCTATGGCTTGGGGTGTACCACAACAGATAGAGAAACCACAGAAATCAATCCCTTCCCAATATGCAAGAGAAATAAAACATTTAATACTAAAGGATCTTGAATCATACATTATTCCAGATGTTGGAAGTAGATCCCCATTGAGCTTTTTCCAATCCCGCTTGTGTTAGCAATGTTCTCTCAACAACAACAAACAAGACAAGAATGCTATATAATATGGTGTTAGATCTACTCTAGCATATATAATCAACAATGTCTAAGCAATTAAACACATCCATGGATTCAATATTCATTTAAATGCACATTATTGGAAAGGAAAATATATTTCTATTAATCAAATCAGAGATTACACAAGTGACAACCTCTGTCGGTATGTCTCCGAATCGGAGAAACTAAGTCCTCCAGCTGGGCCTCCACCACCTCAATACTCAATCTCTCGATAGCAAGCTCACAAGAAAAGGAAAGCTTAGGAAGAACACAAAGTGTTCCAAAGGATAAAGGGAGCAGACTCAAGTATAAGCAAGCTATGACAACAATGGACTATAGTTTTCTTGCGCTTCAATTCCTCTCCTTCAATGTATCCAAGGGGTTCCTTATATAGTACTCCAAAGGGGTAATGGAGGGTCAAATCCAAGCGATTCAGAGGCATATGGAAGGCCAAGAGACAAGTGGTTCGGACACACATCAAGGAAAACTCAAAAAATATTTGGACTTATGCACACATCCCGATGTACATGGGTTTGAGGTCAATATCCACATATATACGCAAGAAAGGGATTAAAAGTCACGTACAACAAATAACAGGTGTTTTTAGGGATGATATTGGAAACATCAAAGGTACAATATAGGTCCATGGGGTCCAAAGAGTCTGTAGAGGGACATGGAAGGCCATGAATGTGTGATCAAGCATGTGTGGTAAAATCAAATGTAACATTGACCTGTGAAATAAATGCATCCTTTGAGATCGATTTATGATAAATCCATAATCGATGACCATTTGAAAATGAAGGTGTCCAATTTTCATCAATGGTGGTAAACCGAATGGTCCCATTGTCAAATAACTGATTTATCTTTTAAGGTACCAACCATCTTATGCATAGCTTTCCTTTAAAGTCCCTTTTAAACCGTGAATCATACAGTAAAGCCCAATTTCCTTCACGGGCATCTTCTTCTTGATAAATATATCATACCATTTGGAGTGCTACCATTGAGTTAAAGTTGTATGATGTACAACAAGGGTGTGCTTTTCATGTAGTTCTTTCAGTTGATTCAGGTGATTTTTTTTGAGCCTTCGTTAAATCTAGGTTTGTTTTGATGGATTTTCTCAATGTTTTAATTTCAAATTCAATAGAAAAAAACACTCTTACTGTACACTAGTTCATATGGGGAGAATCTTTTAGTGTTACACCATGCTGTACGGTAGGCCTATAATGATTCTGGAATCCTATCAACTCAATCCTTATGATGACTCTTCATTGTTTTTGTGAGGATTGACTAGATTACCTTGCTCATGCTTTCCACCTTCCCATTGGCCTATGGATGATATGAAGAGGTGACTCAGTGCTGAATGCAATATTTCTGAAACATGGCCTCCATCTTTTGGGACACAAACTATTGTCCTTTTTCTGTTACAATTTCAATGGGTACTCCAAAGCGAGTGAATATCTCTACATATAAAAATTATATTACAACCTGATCATTAGCCTTTACTAAGGCCACAAATTCTACCCACTTGGTCATATAACCGGTGTAAAATAGAATGTAAACTTTCTATCATGATGGAGGGTTGATAGGCCCTACAAAATATAGGGCCCATCTATCAAAGGGTTCAACCACCAACTGTGGATGAAGTGGCATCTCATATAATTTGTTTGGCGGCCCCATTCTCTAGTAGCCGTCATAAGAATGAACATATTTTATTGCGTCCTGAAATATAGTTGGCCAGAAATTTCCCATCCTCAATACTTTATGGCCTGTCCTTTTATCACAAAAATTCTCCCCACAGGGATCATTATGGTAGGATTTCATCCTCTCTCACACATCGCCTTATTTCCAAATCAGGTCCTGTGTAAAAGAGGCGGCCTTCGATCCAACAGTACCTCACACTTTACTGTATAATTCTCCTCTTTTCTCATTTGGACAAGTTTGATGGAAGTCTACCTACAACCAAATAATTGGCAATGTCAGCATACCACTGGAAAAATATTGAGACTGCAAATAAATTCTCATCATGGAAAGAATCTTCGATTGGTGTATCATCATTGTTATTAGTGAGTCGAGATAGAAAATCTGCAACTACGTTCTCCTTCCTTGGTCGGTCAATAATAGTGATGTCAAATTCCTGGAGTAACAACAACCACCTAGTCACTCTAGCATTAGTGATGGGTTTGTTCATCAAATATCTAATTGTTGAGTGTTCAGTATGTACAAGTGTAGTGTATCCAGTAATGCAATGTCTAAATTTATTCATGGAATAAACGATAGCAAGGAATTCCTTCTCTATTACCGTGTAGTTTAGTTCAACATGAGACAGATTCTTACTAACATAATATATAGCATAAAATATGTGACCTTCCCGTTGTCCCAGAACTGCTCTAATGGGTGTGTCTGAAGCGTCGAAGGAAATACGGAAAGGAAGGGCCCAATTAGGCCCCCTCAAGATGGGTGTTGTATATAGCCTCTTCTTTAGTTCTAAAAATATGAGAAATTTGAATCAACAAGTGAGTAATTCAAACCATAGGAGAATCTAGGAGCGTTAGTGAGGTTCACAAATCAAATTTGGGTGCAAGATTCAGCAAAAACCATCAAATTACAGTTAAATTACACACAATGATAGTTGGAAACAAGACAATTTTTGGACTTTCTAAATCTTAAATTGTTATTAACAGGTTTATAAATATATCATAAGATTTTTTAATGGCTTTGGAATCCAATTGTGAGAAAAAGCCCCAAAATTGCCAAATTGGCATGAAACCCGCATAGGTGGGCCAATCTTGTCCCAAATCTATCCAAATGGCCATGAATTGCTGAAGTGAAATGGAGTATGTTTTTTGGGTCAATTATTACAACTTGGAAAATGTGTGTGTGGAAAAATGGATGGTTTAGACTCTCAATGCAACATTAATTGTACCAAATCAAGCCAAATTTGGGCAAAATCCCACTTTAACGCCCCAAGTCAACTTGCCTATCCACATTCAATAAATGGGAGTGCACCAGCAATTATGGTTGTCCATATGTGGCTGGAAGACTAGGATGGAGTACCCATTTGGGTCATAGAACCTCAACTTGACATGGCATATGTCCACCTAAGCACCCCTAGTCCACCTCATAGTGTATTAAAGCTTAAAAAAGAAATATAATTGACTAATTAGTGTAACTAAGGTACTAATGATGGATTATTGTTCTAACACCCTCCCTTAATCCAACAACCAAGTATGCTCACAAAATTATAAAGTCCTTGGCAACAATGGCTCAAGTCACCTCAAGTACATAATAAAAAATTTCAATTTTTATTTGTCAATGTGAAACCGAGGAAAGAAGGAAAACCACATGGGAAAAAATTCCCCTCAAGAATGGACATGGGGCTGGACCTGAAATGATATAATAGTAAATTACCATCCTTCAATCACCCCAAGAAAATATCTCAAGTAAGTGAAGGTCTTCTGAGTGAAATCCTTGGTAAAAATGTCGGCAGTTTGCTTGGTGGATGGGCAATACTGCAGTGAGATCACCCTATCATGCACTGAGCCTTGAATGTAATGCATGTGAATATATATGTGCTTTGTCCTTTGACTATGTACTATATCACTATATATCTTGATGTCACTTTGATTATCCACCCAAATGTTGGTTAGAGAATCAATTGTGACACCAAACTCCCAAAGAATTCCCTGTAACCAAACACACCGAGTTGCAGCATTCACTACTGCCCTGTATTCAACCCCATAGCGTATTAAAGCTTAAAAAAGCAATAAAATTGACTAATTAGTGTAACTAAGGTACTAATTATGGATTACTATTCTAACACCCTCCCTTAATCCAACAACTAAGTATGCTCACAAAATGATGAAGTCCTTGGCAACAATGGCTCAAGTCACCTCAAGTATATAATAAAAAATTTCAATGTTTATTTGTCCATGTGAAACCGAGGAAAGAAGGAAAACCACATGGGAAAAAATTCCCCTCAAGAATGGACATGGGGCTGGACCTATAATTATATAATAGTAAATTACCATCCTTCACTCACCCCAAGCAAATATCTCAAGTAAGTGAAGGTCTTCTGAGTGAAATCCTTGGTAAAAATGTCGGCAGTTTGCTCGATGGATGGGAAATATTGTAGTGAGACCACCTTGTCATGCACTAAGCCTCGAATGTAATGCATGTGAATATATATGTACTTTTTCCTTTGACTATGTACTATATCACTAGATATCTTGATGTCACTTTAATTATCCACCCAAATGTTGGTTGGAGAATCAATTGGGACACCAAACTCCCGAAGTGGTCTACAGCCATGAGTTCGTTACTTGTGTCTATGAGTCAAAATTTTGATGTACTACAGATGCCTACTTGCCAACATCCTCTGATTGAGCTGACATTTTCACCTCATAGCGATGACTTGTTCTCTCAAAGCTCTTGTTTATCGTATCCCTCTAAGACTCATGCTTTGGGGGGAATCCTGTTATACCAAAATCCTATCACCATCATGTGATAAGACTCTTAACATACCTACTTGCCCTGAATCCCAACACTTGGAGTGGAAACTCATACCATTTTGTCAATCTTTCACAAAAAATTCTTAGCACTGCGCTTTCCCCTTTACCCAAGAGTGGTACCTTTCTTGCACCGCCTATCCCTTGTTGTCCACAAGCAGGTGCCACCACTTATAGCCCTTAGTCGATAAGCATTTCTTACCACAACTAGTCTATCATTGAAGGAGAAATGTGGTACCCTGGGCAAAAAGGGTAAAAAATGAAATGGATCTCCTCAAGCATAGTTTGGTGGATACCCAATAGATGAAACAAAGCTTGGGGGGCATGTTGAGTCGCTAGAAACCATGCTAGCGGTAATATTCTCTAGCAATCATGCTGGGGGCAAGATTCCAACCTCTGTATATCATGTTAATGGGATTTTTCAAGCATATTTTACCCATTGGTTTTGAGCTTGCATAAAAATGAAACCAACCTTCGAGCATTCTTTCAACTAATCTTCGAGCTCGTTAAAAACAATAAGATGGGGTTGAGATTACTTTTCATTTTTTGTGCTCTAGTTAAAACATGAAAATTTGTTTGATCTTAGTTTATTAATTTTTCATGCTCTAGAGTAAAACATGAAAAATTCTAGTGGATTCCTCTTTAAACTCTTTTTAGGCTCCCTAAATACGAAAATATTCTCGAGCAATCTTGTCTTCTTCACGCTCATTAAAGTAGTCGAAGAGTCATCCGTCCGATGATAGGTTATCTCTTTTTTGGTTCAGATAGGACTATTTACGAAAAAGGAACACTACAGCCAATCATGACTAGAAGAGTTCCCTAAGGTATGATTTTATAATTTTTCGGGCCTTAGGGACTAAATCATACGAAAAAGGACCCATGTGGAGTCTTCTTCCATATTCATTCAAACTCTCTAAACATGAATGATACCGAGTTGTCTTTCAATGGACTCATTAAATTAAACATTAAGAGGCCCATTTTGGGAATGAACCCCTCCTCTCTCAGGTTCATAAAACATATGAGTCTGGACTTGTCTTCCAATAAGCTATATCGAGTGTTTGTTACCCTCTTTGAACTCGTAAAACCGAAAAGAAGCACTCGTCAACCATGATGGGGGAAATGGGAAGGCAATAATTTTGTAAATAATGGCAGTTGTTTGCCATTACCTTTGAACATGGCACTTGTCTACACATCATGTCAGTCAATTGGGTATTCAACTGATCTCCATGATGATCCACTTTCATGAGTCATGTCACTACTTTGAGAATGTATTGTCCACTGTCACATTCTGTGTTTGTCCCGTTCAGTCATGCTGCCAAGTCTTTTTGTCGTGCCGCCTGATGTTCAAAGGGGATTTGAATAAGTTTTACCTCTGCAATCCACACAGTATTTGTGTCAGTATTTTGGAGTCAGTATTATGGTTACTACATTCAGCTCATTCCAGAACTATGTTTCGAGTTTCGTGTCGTTCTATGTGGGACTCATCATGGCCCTCCTTCGACGATACTATTCCCGTCGACATTAGCTCATCATCCGGGAAATAGTCTTAGAAACAATATTTGATACCTTGAGATTTGTATGCCTTAATGACAGATTCTCTTTCTCTCGACATAGGTTCACATCATTGGCCTTTGATCGATAGAATTGACTAAGTGTTTGACATCAGGACATCTATTCGCACTCAGTAGATTGCACTAGAGTACCTTGGGAATCATTGACATCAATGGTGATCTCCCTTGCACTTGTTAATGGTTCACATCATTAGCCGGTAATCAAGTGGTTTATACCATGTTCAACTTCAGATCATTGTAATCACATGGATAGAATCGTACTTTGTGGAAGACGAGACAAAGACCCTAGGTATTTGTTTAAAGCGCTAATGGATTTTCCCCAGGTTGTGATGGAGTTTTGTATATCTAGCATGGATCCACATTTTTATGGTCATGGATATGCTCAAATTTGCGTCTGTGTGACATAGATCTACATTGTATGTCTGGTGGCTATGTCCAAGTTTGAGTCCTCTATCACATGGATCTACGCTGTATTCTAGTAGCCATGATTGTTTATTCCTCTCATTGATCTACCTTGTATTGGTCTGCAGCCATGGGTTGGTTACTTGTGTCTATGTGTCAACATATTGATGTACTACAGATGCCTACTTGACAACATGCTTCGATCAAGCCGACATTTTCACCTCGTAGCAATGACTTGTTCTCCTTGTTCTCCCAAAGCTCTTGTTTATCATATCCATCTAAGACTCATGCTTTGGGGGGCATCCTGTTATACCAAAATCCTGTCACCATCATGTGATAATACCTTTGACATACCTACTTGCCCTAAATCCATACTTGGAGTGGAAAATCATACCATTTTGTCAATCTTTCACAAAAATTCTTAACACCATGCTTTCCCCTTTGCCTAAGAGTGGTACCTTGCTCGCACCGCCTATCCCTTGTTATCCACAAGTGGTGCCACCTCTTACGACCCTTAGTCCATAAGTGTTTCTTACCTGAACCAATTTATCATTGAAGGAGAAAAGTGGTACCCTAGGTAAAATGGGAAAAAGAGAAGATTCTCGAGGCTTCTAGATGATGAGCCTCATGTCCTCCCTTATCCCTATCATTGTGGTTCAGTTGAGCTCGAGATCCATCATCCTAGGATATTAGAAGCTGCATCATCCACAACTATCTCAACCATCCCTATCCATTGAGCCTTATAAATACAAGCTCATGTCCATGGTTGAGAGGGATAACTTGTAAGGTATTTTTATGCTGTTGGATTGATTACTTGGCCCAAGCCATTGAAGAGCATAGAGAGCAAAAAGTCGGAGCCTATGGGGATGAGAGTGCTTGGTTTCATGGAGATGCATGTAAACAATAAGGCTTAAATTGTTGTAAAATTATCCATTTTATCTTAATGCTATGGAAATTGAACCCAGGTGTTAGAACAATTACACTCACAACAATTGCCAATTACAAATGCAAATTACTCACAAAATGAGACTGGATATGGAGCAGAACACTAATATGTATTGAATAAGTGTACAATAGCCAACCCTGTGAAGTCATAGGCTGCCACAATAAATAATTACATGAGAGATTCGAATGCATAAGAATGCCATTCGAATTTAGTCAAAAGCAGGATTACTAAATCTAAGCAAATCCCCCATAGGTGCATAAAGCAGTTTCCAAAAGTGTCTAGGAGGTCACGAATTGGAAAAATCAATTAGGTAAGCTAATAGATGGTGGAAGGACAAATCATACATGCTTTTCATAGGAGAAAAGAGTGGAGGATGATGAGGACAAAAAACAAGTTAACTTCACCTAGTCAAACTTTCCCAATTGCCTTAAAACTCAGAAAAAAGCACGCAATGAAGCAGAAAAAGCAGACATGTGCTAGGGAGGCCAGGAATAAAGTAGATTTGATTCCAAGAGGTTTTCCAAGTGCTCCATGACTCAAATTTATCAAGTTTGGCCACTATGGATGTGTGGAGGACAACTTGCATAAGGTGGAATATGGAAACTAGGCAAATAAGACAAAAATTGGATTAATTAATGTCTAAGGTAGCTAAGTATGGGTTGATTATTCTAAAACCCCCCCTTAAGCCTGACTTATGAGTAAAATATCAAAAAATTATAGGGCCTAGAAACAAGGCTTAGTCACCCTTTACATACTGCATGTCCATTTAACCAGGGAAAGAGGCAAAAACCCAATGGGAAAAATCCTCCCTTAAACATGGACAGTAAAACAAAATTTGGAAATCTTGTCATCACTCATGCTTCACAGCATGATCAACAATCCCCAGCAGTGATTTGAGATTGCTGAATGTCTTCTCACAAAAAACTTTGGTGAAGATATCTGCTACTTTTTCTGAAGATGAACAGAAGAGTAGGTGAATGGTGCCATCATTCACAAGCTAGGCTGATGTAGTGCATATGGATCTGAATGTGTTTGGTTCTCTGCTTTTGAACTAGATCATTGCAGATTTGAATGGTACTCTGATTATCACAGTAGATAGTAGTTTATTATTTTGATTTGAAGCCACATTGTCCAAGTAACCCCTGTAACCATAAACATTGAGTTGTTGCATTTACAACTCCTCTGTACTCTGCTTCTGTAGATGAGAGTGCAATGGCACTCTGTTTCTTGCTTGACCAGATGATTGGCCCTTCTGCAAGCATAAACACATATCTTGATGTTGACTTTCGATCTGTTCTGTCACCTGCCCAATCACTGTCAATAAACCCAATCAAATCAAGATCAAATTTAGCTTTGTAGAATATCCCATGAGTCCTTGTTCCCTGAACAAAGTTAAGGATCCTTTTGGCTGCTCTACAATGGATCTCATGAGGCTGATCCATGTATATTGAAGCCACACTTACTACATAATAAATATCAGGTCTAGTATGTGTAAGATACAACAAACATCCAATCAATTGCCTATACAATGTATTGTTTACCATAGGTGAAGAATCAGCTTCTTCAAGCTTAACTTTTGAAAGGAAAGGAGTCTTGCTTGGATTGCAATCCTTCATATTGAATTTGTTCAGAAAATCCAAGGCATACTTGGACTGATGTACTTTGATTCCTTCTTTGTTTTGATTAATCTCAAGCCCCAAGAATTGGCTCAATACGCCCAAATATGTCATTGAGAAGGCATGGTTCATTGCATCCATCAAGGAGGCAATCTCATCTATTGAGCTTCCTGTAATGAGAAGGTCATCAACATAAAAAAAAATGATAATTAATGAACCATGAATCATCTTCAAATAGACATTTAGATCTGACTTTCATTGAACAAAATTCAGTGATAGCAGAAAGCTATCAATCTTGGCATACCAAGCCCTGGGGGCTTGCTTAAGCCCATACAATGACTTCTTTAGCCTGCACACAAGAGATGGGTTAGTAGAAAATCCTTGAGGCTGCTGCATGTAAATATGTTCAGTGATATCTCCATTCAGGAAAGCACACTTCACATCCATTTGGTGTACCTCCCATTGCTTTGAAGCTGTAATGGCTAAGGCTAGCCCGATGGAGTTCATCTTTTCCACTGGTGCAAAGGTCTCATTGTAGTCTATGCCATGTACCTGTGAGTATCCCTTGGCTACCAATCTAGCCTTGTACTTTATAGTGAACCATCAGAACCAAATTTGGTTTTGTACACCCACTTACACTGAACTAGCTTCCTCCCTGGGGGAAGATCAACCAACTCCCAAGTGTTGCTCTTCTGAAGTGAGCTGAACTCTTCTTCCATGGATGTTTGCCATCTTGGATAATTTTCTACATATTCATATGTTTGTGGGTCTAATTCAACCATCAGATATCATTTCTCTATGAACATATGATATTTCATGCACAGAGCACTCTCAAACTGAGATCTAGTCCTCCTAGGATCATTAGGATTTCCAGCTAGTTCTCCAGCTGCATGAATGGTCTTGGCTTCCCATTTTGGTCTTGTAGGAATGTTAGGATCTGCAATTAAATCATCACTATCTGACATTTCATAATCAGCATGTTCAACTATCTCTTCACTTACATTCAGAGGTTCTGGTGGTGAAGAGGATTCTCCAACTTCCACTGCTTCTAGGGGCTCTTCTTGAAAATGAACACACCTTTCAATGAAGGATTTGTTTGTGCTCAAATTTATCAGCTTTTACCCTTTTTAATATTTAGAGTACCCAACAAATATACTCTCTTGGCTTTGGGGCTACAAAGCCTTCCTCTTTTCTGTTGGAATTCTAGCCCAAGCCCTTGAGCCAAAAATCCTGAAATGGGTCACATCTGGCTTGTGCCCACTTCATGCTTCGAAAGGAGTCATACCATCAAGCTGTTTATGAGGCACCCTATTCTGGATATAGGCTGCACAGTTTATAGCTTCCACCCAAAAATTTGGTGGCAAAGTCTTAGCCTCCATCATGCAGGTTGCCATCTCTTTCAGTGATCTGTTCTTCCTCTTAGCAACACCATTCTGCTGTGGTGTGTAAGGGATAGAATGCTGCATCTAAATACCTGCATCTGCACAATATTGAATGAGCTTAGACTTGACATACTCACCACCATTGTCATATTTGAGGACCTTAAGTTTCCTCCCAGACTAGTTTTCAACCAAAGCCTTAAAAGACTTTGAAGAGGACAAAAACTTCAAACTTGTGTTTCAGTAAGTAAACCCAGCAATACTTGGAAATGTCATCTATGAATGTCAATGCATATTTGGCCTGACTCATTGACATATGAGGAAATGGGCTAGCAACATGACTGTGGATCAACTCAAGAGGTGCAGAGGTTCTCTCATGACTAGCTTTCTCAAATTTATGCTCTAGGTGTTTTCCTAGGATGCAACCTTGACAGACTCCTTTGGAAAAATTAATCTTTGGTAACCCTATGACCATTTATTTTTCACTAAGATCAAAAAGATACTTGTAATTAAGGTGGCCAAATATTTCATGCCAAAGCTTGCTTTCCTCGTTAGCATTAATCAGAAGAGCAGAGTGGTTTGAGTAGGGTAGGAAGTGTGAGAACATGTATACCTTCGAAGTGTGATTTGCAACTCCTTTTGCAATGAATTTACCACTTGAGATCTTTGTGATCTCAACTTCATTAGGGGAGAATATGACTTTCTTTGGATACCTTGTGTGGGTCATCTGATACACTGATAAGAGGTTAGAGGCAAGACCTGGAACATACAACACATTGCTGAACTTACCATGGTCAAGATTAATCCTCCCTTTGCCCAAACTTTCAGTGAGAGATTCATCTCCCAGTACTATTGGTGGACCTTTCAACATGTCAAGTGAGGTGAATGCCTCCTTGGTCGAAACCATATGTCTTGAAGCTCCAGAATCAATGATGAAACTAGGTGAGCTTGATGTGCTAGCAACAAATGCATGAACTCTCTCTATATCTTCTAAATTTGATCCTCCTTCCCTCTTCTTTGAGCTGTCTCAAAGGGAGATGCCATTATTCTCTAGGATTTGGATCAGCATGTCTATTTGATTCTTCATGTAGGAGCTTTCATAATGATTTCCCTTACTGCAGTATGCGCACTTGCTCATTTCTCCTTTGTTCTTCTTCTTCTGGGGGTTCTTATTGGAACCTTGAGGCTCCTCTAGAGACTTGTTCTTGTCTATCTTTTGCTCAGGTGGCTTTTTAGCTTTCTTCTTGCTTTTTGAATCCACCCTTGAATCTCCAGCAACCAGATCTTGGTCTTTGGAAGGTTTGATGGTGCCCATCATCACCAATTTATCTTGTTTTTGTGTGAGAGATTCCATGAAATCTGCAAGGCTAGGCATTTTCCATGCTCGAGCTGTCAAATTTGTGGCATAGAAGGTAAAAAAAAACACTGAATAGTCAGGGCCAATCTTCAAGAGTATGGCCAAAACTAGTTTTTCATCCTTCTTTTCGATCCCACATTGTTTTAGCTGCAAAACAAGTGCTTTGAACTTGGAAAAATAGAGTTGCAGGGATTCAAAGCTATTGGAACTCAGGGAGATCAATTCATTTTCAATTTGATGTCCCCTCATCTCATCTATCTTACCAAAAATATCGACAAGCTTCTCCCATACTTCATTCGGTGATGTTAATCCATCAACATGGAAAAGGAGGTTTCTGGATATGCTCAGACACAGGAGACCATAGGCCTTATCCCTCATGTTGTGCCATTTAATCTTCTCTGCAGCTGTAGTGGGCTCTGCTTATATGGCCATAGTCACTTTGTAGAGGAATTTCACTATCAACAGTATCTCCATCTCTGCTTTCCATTCAAAGAAGTTAAATGGAGTCAAGATGATCTTCTGAGATTGATCCATAGCTCAGAAATTGTCCCTTCAGTCAGCAAAATGCTCCCAGTCAATGATGTTGAACCTGCAAAAAAAAATGGAAGGAGAGAAATCAATCTACAAAGTCTCTGATACCATGTGGAAATTGAACTCAGATGTTAGAACAATTACACTCATAACAATTGCCAATTACTCACAAAAGGAGACTGAATATGGAGCAGAACACTAATCTGTATTGAATAAGTGTACAATAGCCAATCCTGTGAAGTCATAGGCTGCCATAATAAATAATTACATGAGAGATTCGAATGCATAAGGATTCCATTCGAATTTATTCAAAAGCAGGCTTACTAAATCTAAACAAATCCCCCATAGGTGCATAAAGCAGTTTCCAAAACTGTCTAGGAGCTCACGAATTGGAAAAATCAATTAGGTAAGCTAATAGATGGTGGAAGGACAACTCATACATGCTTTTCATAGGAGAAAATAGTGGAGGATGAGGAGGACAAAAAAAAAGTTAACTTCACCCAGTCAAACTTTCCCAATTGCCTTAAAACTCAGAAAAAGCATGCAATAAAGCAGAAAAAGCAGACATGTGCTAGGGAGGCCAGAAATAAAGCAGATTTGATTCCAAGAGGTTTCCCAAGTGCTCCATGACTCAAATTTAGCAAGTTTGACCACTATGGATGTGTGGAGGACAACTTGCATAAGGTGGAATATGGAAACTAGGCAAATGAGACAAAAATTGGATTAATTAATGTCTAAGGTAGATAACTATGGGTTGATTATTCTAACAAATGCAAAGCTGATTTTCGTCCCACATTACTGTTGTTGTTTGATTTCACATGTATGTTGTTATATTCCTTAGTCACTAACATGGATCAATAGATTATATTCTGGAAGCTTTGATGTGTTTGCGTGTTTAATTTGATTGTAGGTACACAGGGTTACTATCGAAGCATCACATTCCAGGTATCTATGACATCCAGAGAGGGTCTTCAACCTTTGTCCTTCATTTGGTCTGGATCTGAACCATTCAGACTAGTGGAACACCTTACTATCCGCACAAGGTGAAATATTCCACCTAACAAATATGGTGACCATACTGGGGAATTGTGTATCAGTCATTCTGATCTTCCTTAGTTCTTCAACTCTTCTCTGAATCCAGGATCCTTCTCCAACTCTCTTTAGTCAGATCTGCTATCTAAATCAGTGAATTTGGGTTTGAAACTTCCAAATCTGTTCAGATTTGAATCATTTCGACCTTTTATGCTCTGTTTTTATGCTCAATCTAGCAGCTTTGACCTTGATCTAGTCTTTTTCTGACTTAAAATGTCATTCTCCTTGATGTTTTGGATTTATATAGGGAACCGAACATGGTCTGTTAGCAAGAAGCAGTGCCACCGCCTGAGTCAAGTTAGCCATACGTAGTTCTACCACCTGAATCTAGTGAGCAAGAAGCGGTTCTACCTCAAAACCTCCTATCATTAGCTTCATCTGCGTGGTGCCAGGTAGGCCCTATTCCAGACTTTGTATTTTGTTTTTTTGTGTGCTTTTTGCTTACTTTTTTATGAAAATGAAGTGTATTTTTGAAAAAAAATGCTCCCTCACGGCCAAGAGGGGCCATGAATTGTATATTCTGCAATTGCTTTGATTGTTGTATTCTTTCTGCATTCAAAGAGAGTTTGTGTTTCTTGCATTAGATTTTACATTCTTTTCTTTTCTTGAAACCTCTTGCTCTTTTCTGTAGATATTTTTCAATGGAATTGGAAATATACATTTCATTTTCATGAGTAGGTTTTGGTTTGTTTTGGACTTGGAATGTGTGAGTGATCCATTTTGTTTTGAGTCTTTCTTTTCTTGGGGTGATTCTTGTTTCCTTTTGCATGGTGATTTTTTCAGTGCTTGGTAGGAAAGATTGGTTCTTCGTTTCCTTATCTGTTTCAAAGAGAAGTTTTAGTTTTCTCTCTCTTTTTCTTTATTCACAAGCTTGTTGAATGATTTTATTCTTGTTTTGTGCATGATTGTTTGAAATTCTAGATCTTACTTTCATTAAGAAGAAATATATGTTTTCAGCTTTGAGTGCATTAGAGTTAGTCTTGTTGGAAGACATTAGTGAAATCATCTTTCCATCAAATTATTATGTGTCTTTTTCAAGCATGAAAAGATAGGAAACATTTTTTGGTTTATTTATGTTTGATGTTCTCTAGATCTCTTTTTTATTTTCCTTGAAGATTTTTGGGGTGCATTGACATTTCCCTTTTCATTTGAAAAGATAGAATTGCATTTACATTTGGGTGTGCATTTTTTTGGAAGAAAAGTAAATCTCTCTCCTTGTCTTAGGTAGAATTTCATTGAAGAGGAAAACTTGCATCATCATATAGATTAGTGTGAATCTTCTTTAAATTCAAGTTTTCACTCCATGGTTCCACCTAAATGCACAAGATAAAATTAACGGTAGTACTAGGTTAAAACTTTTAGCAATTTGAGTGATAAGTTAGAGATGTGTTTGGGCATCGTTCAGTGTAGGTGTTGTCGTTACTTGTCCGCATTACATCCCGAGACTCGTGCAGTTCTTCCACATACCATCGGTATATCAAATGGCCTTTCACGTACCCTTGAGGTATATAGAAAGGTACTTCACGTACTCAATTGTATATTGGAAGGCCCCTTGTGTACAGTTATGCATTAGACAACACTACTACTGATTTGAGCTCCCACATACCTTGTGTATATCAGGAGACCCTTTTAGGAATCCTCCAACCATCTGAGTTATCCTTTTGGCTTGTCCTGTGAGGTTCCTAAATCTTATCCACTCCTTTCACATGTTTTCTTGTTGCTTTTAGTTTGAGTAGTACTTGCTTGTGCATGGTAGTTAGGGGGTTACTAGAGAGTTTAGAGATGGCATCCTCATCTGGGACTACTACTCAAGAGGTACCTTTCTAAGGTGTACCTTTTGTATTCCCTCCAAGTGAAGGTATTGGTCCTCCCTTTATTGCCACTCTAAATCTTCTTGGATTAAATATAGGATTACCGATCTGGATTTTTAATCTGGTAATTCCTGTTACACCTAATGTCTCAAATGTCACCTCTCCTCTATGAGAGGATCGACCTCAACCTAACCCCTCTCCTTCTTCATCAGTTGTTGCTTCATCCCTTTCTTATTCTTCACTTGACCAAAGATGTATGGTTAGTAGTCATGTGAATAAGAAGAAGAAGAAAGGGAAGGGTAAGAAGAAGAAGGATAAGAAAGAGAAAAAGCAGCAACCATCTGCTCTTGATAGTGCTAATTTTAAGAGAACACCCGAAAAACCCAAGTTCCCTTGTAAGCTTTGCAAGGGGGACCACCTTCTTAAGGAGTGTCCTAGTCTCTTTTGTGTACAAGAAGAGTGGTCTAAAAAATCCAAACCGTCTGTGTCATCAACCTCTAATCATCATGTTGATGATACTCCCTCAACCAATGACCCATTGGTAAAATGTCATAAGGGTAAAGTCTTGTATCCTTGTTTGATATGAAAGGCTATGCATCGTACTTTTCTTTGTCCAAGCATGGATGAAGCTTCGCATTGGTTGGAAAATATTACTGATCATCAACAGGTGATTCCATCAAGTGATAGTAAGTTATCCATCGATCCCCCATTGGTTGACCAAGTGGTCGATTCGGATTTATCTGTGGTTGATCCCACTCTTCATTTGGAGAGTGAAGTTAAAGTGGTCGAGTCAGTGTCATTTCCACCTGATCCTACTCTTTCATCAGAGAGTGTTAAGACTGAAGTAGTCTCTTTGACCAAATCTTCGTCTTGTTCTTCTCTTCAAGTAGAGAATGAACTGAATCCTGCTGAAGTTTTTATGCTTCATTCTGATTGTTCTCGACAAGAGGAAATTTTGTCTGTTTTGACAGAACACTCTCTAAGTAGTGAGGTTATTTCCTTTTCCTGGAGTAACCTAACAGAGTCTTGTCTTCATTCAAGTGTTCCTTTCCAGATAGTTGTGAATGTTACTACTCGGTGGATACTTCATACTATTGTTGACGAAGGTGCTTCTATTAGTATTCTATCCTCACATTCTTGGCAAGCTTTAGGTTCTCCTCAGCTTGTGCCAGACACCGATCAGATACTGGCTTTTAATCGTAGGCCTACCTCACCTTTAGGGACCATTCCTTGTTTGCCTATTACATTAGGAGGGAAAACTGTCTGTATTGATGTTATGGTGGTCCAAGGTCCTTTAGATTTTAATCTGCTCCTTGGACATGATTATGTTTATGCCATGAAAGGCGTAGTGTCCACACTCTTTAGAGTTATGCATTTTCCCCATGATGGGAAGATTGTGACCATTGATCAGCTTTCCTTTGTTACACTTAACCATCGTGTGACTCCCAGTAATCGGACTGCCCTGAATGTGCCTCATGTTCTTGTTATTCCTTCCCCTTATTCTAGTTAGCTTCTTCCCAACATAGGTAAAACGGGGGGCATGGCTCTAGTCTATGGACATCATAATGGAGCTAAGCCGCTAGCTTTTATGTAATGGGGGCAACATACCAACCTTTGGATATCATGTTCAGTAGGAGCGGGTTGTAGAGCATAGTTTACTTTTGGTTTCAAGTTGGTTAAAAAATAAAACCACTCCTTAAGCATAGTTTACCCTTTTGGTTTCAAGCTTGCATAAAAATGAAACCATGTTGTGAGCATAGTTCCCATTTTGTGTCAAGCTCGTTAAAAAATGAAATAGATTCCTGTGAGCAAAGTTCACATCTTATGTCAAGCTTGTTAAAAAATAAAATGGGTCTCCTCAAGCATAGTTTACCTTTTGGTTTCAAGCTTGCATAAAAATGAAATCATTCTTGAGCAAAGTTCCCATTCTATGTCAAGCTCATTAAAAAATGAAATGGATTTCCTCAATCATAATTTAACTTTTGGTTTCAAGATTGCATAAAAATGAAATCATTCCTGAGCATAGTTCATTTTCTATTTTAGGCTCGTTAAAAAATGAAGTAGGTTTCCTTAAGCATAGTTTACCTTTTGGTTTCAAGATTTCATAAAAATGAAACCATGTTCCAAGCATAGTTACCTTCCGTTTCAAGCTTGTGTAAAAATGAAACATATCCCCTTCCCTTGAGTTGAGTCTTCACTTTAGTGTTGGAACTTGAACCTTCTTTTCACCTTCCCGATTCTCATTCTTCCTACCCCCTGGTGAACATTTTCACATTAGTAACCAGGTTTTTAGGTTGGGTATGGAAGAAGAACCATTAGACAAAATGAAGCTTTGGGGGCATGTCGAGTCACTAGCAACCATGCTAGGGGTAAGATTTGCTAGAAATCATGCTGGGGGAAAGATTCCAACCTCTATATATCATGTTAATGGGCTTTTTCAAGCATAGTTTATCCATTGGTTTCAAGCTTGTGTAAAAATGAAACCAATATTCGAGCATTCTTTCAACTGATCTTTGAGCTTGTTAAAAAAGGTAAGATGGGGTTGAGCTTACTTTTCATTTTTCATGCTCTGGTTAAAACATGAAAATTGGTTTGAGCTTAGTTTATTACTTTTTTGTGCTCTGGAGTCAAACATGAAAAAGTCTAGTGGAGTCCTCTTTAAACTTTTTTCTAGGCTCCCTATATATGAAAAGATTGTCGAGCGATATTGTCTTCTTCACGCTCGTTAAAGTATTCGAAGAGTCGTCCGTCTGACGGTAGGTTATCTCTTTTTTGGTTTGGATAGGACTATTTACAAAAAAAGAACACTACAACCAATCATGACTGGAAGAGTTCCATAAGGTATGATTTTATACTTTTTCAGGCCTTAGGGACTAAATCATATGGAAAAGGACCCCTGTGGAGTCTTCTTCCGTATTCGTTCATACTCTCTAAGCATGAACGATACCGAGTTTTCTTTCAGTGGACTCATTAAATTAAACATTGAGAGGACCATTTTGGGAGCAAACTCCTCCTCTCTCAGGTTCATAAAACATATGAGTCTGGACTTGTCTTCCGAAAAGCTATATCGAGTGTTTGTTACCCTCTTTGAACTCATAAAAATGAAAAGAGGCACTCGTCAACCATGATGGGGGAAATGGGAAGGGAATAATTTTGTAAATAATGGCAGTTATTTGTCGTTACCTTTGAACATGGAACTTGTATGCACATCACGTCAGTCAATTGGGTATTCAGCTGATCTCCGTGATGATCCACTTTCATGAGTCATGTCACTCCTTTGAGAATGTACTGTCCACTGTTACATTGTGTGTTTGTCCTGTTCAGTCATGCTACCAATTATTTTTGTCATGCCACCCGATGTTCAAAGGGGATTTGAATAAGTTTTACCTCTGCAGTCCACACAGTCTTTGTGTCAGTATTTTTGAGTCAGTCTTATGGTTACTACATTCACCTCATTCCAGAACGATGTTTCGAGTTTCATGTCGTCGACGTGGGACTCATCATGGCCCTCCTTCAACAAGATTATTCCCGTCGACATCAGCTCATCATTTGGGAAATAGTCTTAGAAACAATATTTGGTACCTTGAGATCTGTATGCCTTAATGATAGATTCTCTTACTCTTGACATAGGTTCACATCATTGGCCTTTGATCGATAGAATCGAATGAGTGTTCGACATCAGGACATCTATTCGCACTTAGTATATTGTACTAGAGTACCTTGGGAATCATTGACATCAATGGTGATCTCCCTCGCACTTGTTAATGGTTCACATCATTGGCTAGTAATCAAGTGGTTTCTACCATGTTCGACTTCAGATCATTGTAATCACATGGATAGCATCGAACTTTGTGGAAGATGAGTCGAAGATCCTGGGTATTTGTTTAAAGCGCTCATGGATTTTCCCCAAGTTGCATTGGAGTTTTGTATATATAGCATGGATCCACATTTGTATGTTCATGGATATTCTCAAATTTGCATCGGTATGACATAGATCTACATTGTATGTTTGGTGGCTATGTCAAAATTTGAGTCCTCTATCACATGGATCTATGCTATATTCTAGTAGCCATGCTTGTTTATTCCTCTCATGGATCTATCTTGCATTGTTCTGCAGCCATGGGTTGGTTACTTGTGTCTATGAGTCAACATAATGATGTACTATAGATGCCTACTTGAAAACATGCTCCGATCGAGCTGACTTTTTCACCTCGTAGCGATGACTTGTTCTCTCAAATATCTCGTTTGTCGTATCCCTATAAGACTCATGCTTTGGGGGGCGTCCTGTTATACCAAAATCATGTCACCATCATGTGATAAGACCTTTGACATACCTACTTGCCCTGAATCCTAGCACTTGGAGTGGAAACTCATAACATTTTGTCAATATTTCACAAAAATGCCCAGGACCATGCTTTCCCCTTTTCCCAAGAGTGGTACCTTGCTCGCACCGCCTATACCTTATTATCCACAAGTGATGCCATCGCTTATGACCCTTAGTCCATAAGCATTTCTTACCTGAATCACTCTGTCATTGAAGGAGAAAAGTGGTACCCTTGGTAAAATGGGAAAAAGAGAAGATTCTTGAGGCTTCTAGATGATGAGCCTCATGTCCTCCCTTATCCCTATCATTGTGGGTCAGTTGAGCTCGAGATCCCTGATCCTAGGATCTTAGAAGCCACCTCATCCAAAAATCTCTCAACCATCCCTATCCATTGAGCCTTATAAATACAAGCTCATGTCCATGGTTGAGAGGGAGAATTCTTAAGGTATTGTTATGCTGTTGGATTGATTACTTGGCCTCCACCATTGAAGAGCATAGAGAGAAAAAAGTCAGAGCTTATGGGGATGAGAGTGCTTGGTTTCATGGAGATGCATGTCAACACTAAGGATTAATTGGTTGTAAACATCTCCTTTTTATCTTAATGCAAAGCTTATTTCTATCCCAAATTACTGTTGTTGTATGATTTCACATGTATGTTGTTAGATTCCTTAGTCACTAACATGGATCAGTAGATTATATTTTGGTAGCTTTGATGTTTTTGTTTGTTTAATCTGATTGCAGGTACACAGGGTTACTATCGAAGCATCACATTCCAGGTATCTACGGTGTCCATGGAGGGTCTTCAACCTTTGTCCTTCATTTGTTCTAGATCTGAACCATTTAGGATCTGAACCATTTAGACCGGTGGAATACCTTACTGTCCGCAGAAGGTGAAATATTCCAGTTAACAATAACTAAGGTACTAATGATGGATTACTATTCTAACACCCTCCCTTAATCCAACAACTTAGTATTCTCACAAAATGATGAAGTCCTTGGAAACAATGGCTCAAGTCACCTCAAGTACATAATAAAAAATTTCAATTTTTATTTGTCCATGTGAAACCGAGGAAAGAAGGAAAACCACATGGGAAAAAATTCCCCTCAGGAATGGAGATGGGTCTGGACTTGCAATGATATAATAGTAAATTACCATCCTTCACTCACCCCAAGCAAATATCTCAAGTAAGTGAAGGTATTCTGAGTGAAATCCTTGGTAAAAATGTCGATGATTTGCTTGGTGGATGGGCAATACTGCAGTGAGATCACCCTGTCATGCACCAAGCCTCGAATGTAATGCATGTTAATATATAGGTCCTTTTTCCTTTGACTATGTACTATATCACTAGATATCTTGATGCCACTTTGATTATCCACCCAAATGTTGGCTGGAGAATCAATTGTGACACCAAACTCCCGAAGAATTCCCTGCAACCAAACACACTGAGTTGCAGCATTCATTGCTTCCTTGTGTTCGACCTCTGCTGATGAAAGTGAGATGGTGTGCTATTTATTACTTGAATAGAAAATATCACCCTCAACAAACATGAATAAAAAACCTGATGTTGACTTTCTTTCAATTGGATCACTGTCCCAATTTGAATCAAAAGATCCAGCCAGTTGAAGTGAGGAACTAGCTGTGTAGTGCACTCTGAAATTCTTAGTTCCTTGGACAAATTAAAGAATCCTTTTAGCATCCTTCCAATGGATCTCATGTGGTTGGTGCATGCGTATTTCTATAGCACTCACAGCATAAGACAAATCAGGTCTTGTATGAGTGAGGTATAGCAAGCTGCCCACTAGTTTCCTGTAGAGTGTGATATCCACCATTGGGGAATTGCCAAATTCATGCAATTTAATACTAGAAAGAAAGCTAGACTTGGATGACTTACACTTGGACATATTAAAATTATTCATCAGGTCTGAAGCATAGTGTGGCTGACTTAGCATGATGCCCTTACCATTTTGCTCAATTTCTAAGCCCAAAAATTTCCTTAGCAATCCTAGGTCTGTCATAGCAAATTCACTGTGCAAAGAGTTCTTAGTTTGGCCAATTGAATTGGTGCAGAAACCTGTAATAAGATGATCGTCAACATAAAGAACCATGACCTGAAAGTTAACATCAGTTTGATTCAACTACACATTAGGGTCTGATTTGCATCTTGTGAAGCCAATTAAAAGCAAGAAAGCATCCATTTTTGCATACCAAGCCCTGGGGGCTTGCTTGAGTCCATACAGTGATTTTTTTAGCCTGCATACCAATGAAGAATACTCTTGGAAACCTTCAGGCTACTGCATGTATATCTTCTCCTATAGTTCACCATGCAAGAAGGCACTATTTACATCTATGTGGTGAATCTCCCAACACTTACTAGCTTCTAGTGCAAGAACTAGTCTAATTGAGTCCATCTTTGCAACCGGTGCAAAGGTCTCTGTGTAATCAACTCCATGGACTTGAGAATAGCCCTTAGCCACTAACCTAGCCTTATGTTTTATATCAGAACCATCAGCAGCAAGTTTGGTTTGGTAGACCCATTTACATTGAACAACTTTTCTCTTGGGAGGAAGGGGAATGTTGGAATATATTAAACCCACTCACAACTTAGGATAAAATAATTAATCATTATTTGATTAATTATTCACCCACTAGAATTAGTTGGAATCCACTTGCACCTTAAAGTCAATACATGCCATATATATCCTAGGAATGATTTGTTTCCAATTTTGGGATGATCTTGACCACCTTTTGACCATCCATAATCAGTATACAGTACTTTACAGCAGATTCTGCTTTATTCTGCTTTTTCTATTTTTCCTGCTTTTCTATGGATAAGATAAAAGCTAGTCAACTAGGAAATTGGGATATTTTGTTTCCAACCCATCCTCCATTATTTTTTCTCCATTTTCTAGGATTAACATGTTTTTTTCCATCTCTTTGAAAACTCACTCATGCTTTTGCCAACTCATGAGGTCCTTGATAGATTTGGGAAGTGCTTTAGCCACCTATGGGGGTTTTCTATATTTTGGTAAGTCATCCTTTTTGAGCTTTATGAATTGTTTCCATACAATTCAATTTTCATATGAGGGATTTACTATTTATGTACTCTATTATTCATCATTATTCAATGGAAGGATACACACCAATATTCATCTATTCATTCATGCGATTTAGTCTCTTTTCTTCTCTCTATTTTTACTATGTATGCTTGTGAGAATTCTTAGCAGCAAGATCTATTTCCTTTTCTTCTTCTTAGCATCATTTCTCATAGCATTGATCTATTATTTCTACATGGTATCAGAGCTAAAAGGTTGATCAAGTTCTACAGAGTTGAGGAGCGCTTCCAGTCTCCTATCCCTCTTTGAAGAAGAGTTTGTCTAGCTTACAAGATTTTCTCCTAGTTTGTTTTGTAGGTTGCAGAGAGTATCTCTTAGAGCATATCAAAAACTTCAATATGGATTCAAAATTTCATCTACTATCTCCTTTCAACTATGCAAATTGGAAGCCAAAGATGAGTGCATACTTGAAGAGGCAATGTCTCTTTGATGTCTCCATTGGTTCATTGAGTGAACCTGAGTCTTATGAAGAGAAGATTGATTGGATAAATAATTGTGATAGAGATTAGGTAATTATGTGTTTGGGAATGTCTCCAAATATATATCATCTCATATATTCTGCTGAATTTCCATTTGAGCTTTGGAAATTTTTGGACAATGCTTTTGGTTTGTAGGAAATTGAAGATGAAACATGGAGCGAACCTAGCATCTCCTCTTGTTCTATCTCTCAAGATTTCTTGGCCTCCATATTCTCTGATGAATTTGATGATGATGAAGAAGTTTCTCATATATTTCATGTTTCTGCTACCCTCATTGATTCGAATGCTTCCTCCTTCAATGAAGAAGCAAATATTGAAGAGCCATCTTTTTCTGTGTCTCTTGAAGGTGATTTTTCTTCTTGTGATACTATTAATAAGTAAAATATGGAGCTGCTGCTGATATTTATTATGATCCTATAACCCATTCATTTTTCTCTAAATCTCCTATCTTAGATTCCGAGATCTATGTGCCAGATTCTTCACACCTTTTGCATACCTCTCTCATTGATGGTGCACAACCTAGTGACTTCCAAGATGTTTGCTTAGCCACATCAAGCCTTCCTTGTGTCATACCACTTACCTTACTTGATCTCATGTGCTTCAACATATCCTATTTTTTTCTTGTTATCAATACTCAGAGCCTTCTTGAAGATTTTGAACATCTCCTTATTTCCTCCTTTCATACAGAGGATTCATTACCAGTGTATTCCCATGAGTCTATTGATATGCTTATATGTGATCCTTTGGATTATGATTTTGAAGCATATTTATAGGTTGATACACATATCATACCACCATCCATACCATCTATCATAGCTCTGAATAATCCTAAGACTATACAAATCCCTAGTTCACTAGTTGATACCTCATTGGTATCTTATGCAGTGATATTTATCTTACATGATTTGAAGTATTTCCTGACTTTCAGTGGCTGGTTATCCATGACCTTAGTCATATATGGACTGATATTAAACATGTTTGGATTTATTCTAAACACTTATGGTTCATAACTTATGCTCATCAAACATTCATATTTTTACACCTATTAGTTTTCCCCAGTTGCCCATAATTTTCCTAGTCTAGCCCTATATCCTCATTGATCCATTGAAGACTTTGTCCTTGCTGTTCCATATGTTAATATTTATGATATAGCAGAGTTTTATCAGCCTCATATCAGATCTATATAGTTGCTACTTCAGATTGGAATATTGACTTGTGATTCACATCACAATTTTGCAGCTATTCAGGGAATTGGGTGTGAAATAAATTGCTTTAATTTTTGTACTCTTTGGAAAGGAGTATGCACATATCTCTTTTCCATTTCAGATTATGTTTGGAGATCAGAGTTTTACAATAGAAAGAAGCATTCATATAATTCTCCTACTTCATCAGTTGATTGGATACAAGGAGTCTCTCCTCTTCCTTCTTGTAGGTTCTACACTCCAGTGCATGATCATGGAGTTCATGATTTCTTCAACAAGTCCTTCACCTAGAAGCAGTTCAGTCAGCTCATTAAAGTGAATATGAAGATATGCTGAAGACATATTTCAAATTTTGTGCCTTGTCCTATCTTGAGGGAGGATTTTCCCCATGTGGTTTTGCCTCTTTCCTCACTTTTCCGGACATAATAATTATTAAAGGGTGACCATAGCCTTGTTGCTGGGCCCTATATGCATCCATATTTTTTGTCATACCATCATAAATTCAGACTTATAGGGGGTGTTGGGATATATTAAACCCACTCAAAACTTCGGATAAAATAATTAATAATTATTTGATTAATTATTCACCCACTAGCTTAATTAGTTGGCATCCACTTGCACCTAAAAGTCAATACATTCCATCTATATCCTAGGAATGATTTATTTCAAATTCTAGGTTGATCTTAACCACCTTTTGACCATCCAGAATTAGTATACAGGACTTTACAACAGATTCTGCTTTATTCTGCTTTTTCTACTTTTCCTATTTTTCTAAGGATAAGATAAAAGCTAGTCAACTAGGAAACTGGGAGATTTTGTTTCCAACCCATCCTCCATTAGTTTTTCTCCATTTTATAGTATTATCATGTTTTTTCCATATCCTTGACAGCTCACTCATGCTTTTACCAACTCGTGAGGTCCTTGATAGATTTGGGAAGTGCTTTAGCCACCTATGGGGGTTTGCTATATTTTGGTAAGTCAACCTTTTCGAGCTTTATGAATTGTTTCCATGAAATTCAATTTTACTATGAGAGATGTACTATTTATGTACTCTATTATTCATCATTATTCAATGGAAGGATACACACCAATATTAATCTCTTCATTCATGTGATTTAGTCTCTTTTCTTCTCTCTAATTTTCCTGTGTATGCTTGTGAGAATTATTAGTAGCAAGATATATTTCCTATGTTTATTCTTAGCATCATTTCTCATAGCATTGATCTATTATTTCTATATGGAACCAATTCCCATATATTGTTCTCTTGGAGGGACTAAAGCTCATCTTCCATTAATGACTTCCATCTTGGGTCTGTACAAGCTTGCTGATATGTCTGTGGGTAAAAAATGATCAGCATGTAACAGTGCTCAACAAGAGCACTATCACTAGAAAATGATGCCTTACTAGTTTGTAATCTAGTTTTCCTAGGCTCTTGGGGATTGCCTGCGAATTCCAGGGCTTCTTGCACAATCTTTTCAGCCCATTTGGGCCTAGATGGTGAGTCATCTTTAGAAATATCATCTTCAGCAACATTCATATCAGAATTATTAGAAAAAAAAGAAGCATGTGTCATCACTTACATCTTCAAATGGTTGAGGAGAGGAGCAATCCCTTGGTGCAAGTTCAAAGTCTGGAATTGGCTCTTCTTCGAATTTGACACTTCTTTCAATAAATATTTTTCTAGTGGATGTGTCAAAGAGCTTGTACCCTTTGGTTTCCTCACCATATTCAACCATGAGACACTCCTTGATTTGTGTATTCAAGGATTTCCTCTTCTCTGAAGGTATTCTTGCCCATGCTTTTGTCTCGAATATCCTGAAATTTGAGACGTCTGGTTTTTCACCAAACCATGCCTCATAGGGTGTCATCCCTTTCATTGATTTGTGGAAGGCTCTATTTTGAATGTGAGAAGCGCAGCTGATGGCTTCAGCCCATATATTGGGATTAATTTCCCTCACTTCTATCATGCAAGTTTCCATCTCTTTAAGAGATCTATTCTTTTTCTCTGCCACACCATTTTGCTGTGGTGTGTAGGGAGTTGAGTGTTGCATCTGGATGCCAGAATCCTCACTAAGTTGCTGTAGATTGTTATTCACATATTCCTTTCCATTATCAATACTAAGGACTTTTATCTTCTTCCCACTTTGATTCTCTACTAGTGCTTTCCAAACTTTGAGTTGCTCAAACACCTCAGATTTTAATTTCAGAAAATACACCCAGCAAAATCGAAAGTAGTCATCAATAAATGTAAGCACATACCTAGATCCACCATATGAGGGAGTAGGTAGCAGACCAATCATATCAGAATGCACCAACCCAAGTTGTTGTGTTTCTCTCCTTTCCTTCCCCTTCTCGTAGCTCTGCTCAGGATGCTTCCCAATCACACATCCAATACATACTCCAGTAGATGGCTGAATTTGTAGAAGACCTTCCACCATTCATTCTTTGTGCAATGTTTGGAGATATTTGTAATTCATGTGGCCAAAACTCTCATGACATAGTTTGGAAACTTCATTGGCATGTGAGTGAAGTGCTTGATCACTGGATGTAGGGAGGAAATTAGAGAATTTGTACATTCTCTCATGATGATTAGCATACCCAACTTCAACAACTTGGTCTGTTGAGATTTTAGAAATCTCTACGGAGTCAGTAGTAAATATTACTCTCTTTGGATCTCCTGTATGGGTCATCTGGTAGACTGACGGAAAATTTTCTGCAAGGTCCAGTATATACAGTACATCACTGAAGAACCCATGGTCTAAATCAATTCTCCCAATCCCTTTGGTCTAGAGTTCAGAATCATCTCCCATTCGGACTACTGGGCCAGCATTCGAACTCATGGAGGAGAAGAATTTTCTCCTAGATACCATATGCCTAGAAGCACTTGAATCAATAATAAAGGATGAGGTATTAGAAGTACCTTCCACTAATGCATGACATTTCTCCTTGCCTTCACTTGAACTGGGGTTGCCATCTTTCTTCCTAGCGCCGTCAGGAACTGGAATGTTGTTCTTCTCCAACAGTTGCGCCATGGTGTCTATGTTTTTATTCATGCATGATCTCTCTAGATGTCATCCCTTATGGAAATAAGAGCATTTATCCTTCCCTTTTCCTTTCTTCTCCTTTTCCTTGGGTGGATTCGTATATCCCTCATTGGATTTGGGATTTTCTCATTTCTTCTTGTCTGACAACTTCAAATTCTTGGACTTGGGTTTGCCCTTTGCTGAATTTGAAACCCCCACTGCTAGTGCTTGATCTTTGGTATTGATGGAACCCATTTGGACCAATTTGTCCTGCTCTTGAGTGAGTGACTCCATGAAACTTTCTAGACTTGGCATTTTCCCATTTCGAAGGGTGAGTTTTCCTGAGTGAAATGTGCTCGCAAAGAATGAGAACTTTGGCCCCAACTTTGAAAGTATAGACAAGATGAGTTGATATTCCTTCTTCTCAATCCCACATTGTTTTAACTACAATACAAGTGATTTGAACTTGGTGAATAAGTCCTAGATTGTGTCATAGTGCGTTGGGCTCAAGCTTATCAGCTCATTCTCAAGCTGGTGACCACGTAGCTCATTGGTTTTTCCAAATAGAAACTTAAGATTCTCCCAAACCTCCTTTGGTGGTGTTAAACTGTCAAGGTGGAAAAAAAAATCTCTTGAGATGCTCAAACATAGCAAACCATATGCTTCATCCAATTTTTTAAAATACTTGGGTTTTTTTACAGTAGAATTTGGTTCCACTTCAGTGCCCATAGTAACTCTAAAAATCCCCTTGGCTCTCAATTGAATCACGATCTATGCCTTCCATTCAAAGAAGTTGAAAGGTGTTGGCATGATGTGGGTAGAATCCATTACTACTTCCACTGATGGTGGTGAAATTGCTAACTGGATTACACTCAACAATTTGATTTTATCTGGAATTCACTAACAAAGCACCTCAAATCCACTAAGAATTTGGTCTACAACTCAAAAATATACAACCAGCTTTGATACCATGTGATAAATTTCAAACAGAAAGTAAGTAATTCGAACCACAAGAAACTCTAGGAGCATTATTGAGGTTCACAAATAATATTACAGTTAAATTACACATAATGACAATTGGAAACAAGATAATTTTTGGACTGTCTAACTTTGAAATTGTTATTAACAGGTTTATAAATACATCATAATATTTTTGAATGGATTTGGAAGCCAATTGTGAGCAAAAATCCCAAAATTGCCAAATTGGCATCAAACCCCCCTAAGTGGGCCAATCTCGTCCCAAATCTCTCCAAATGGACACGAATTTATGAAGTGGCATGGTTCATGTGTGCTGGGTCAATTATTACACCTTGGAAATCATGGGTGTGGAAAAATGGATGGTTTAGACTCTCAATGCAACATTAATTGCACCAAATCAAGCCAAATTTGGGAAAAATCCCACTCTAGCGCCCCAAGTCAACTTTCCTACCCACATTCAATGAATGGGAGTGCACCAACAATGATGGATGTGCATATGTGGCTAGATGACTAGGATGGAGTACCCATGTGGGTTATAGAACCTAAACTTGACATGGCATATGTCCTCCTAAGCATCCCTAGTCCACCTCATAGTGTATTAAAGGTTAAAAAAGAAATAAAATTGACTAATTAGTGTAACTAAGGTACTAAAGATGGATTACTGTTCTAACAAAAAATCCTGCCTAACATGCATCTATCCACACAAATTGGGTATCTTTCATTAGTAAAGTAAATGGGGGAGATGCAAACTTGGAAAATGTTTCTATGCATCTCCTATAATAACCAGCATGACCAAGAAAACTTCTTACCTCTTTTTGTGACCCATGGATAGGAATATTTGAAACTACATTTATCTTGGATGGATCTACCTGAATACCTGCAAAAAATATAAAATGTCCCAAAACCACACCTTCACTCATAATCATGTGGAATTTTTCGGTGCTGAGAGATAGGTGTGTTTCTTCATAGGGTTTTAGAACTTTTCCCAAGTTCTCCAATGCTTCATTAAAACTGTCTCCATAAGGATTGAAATAATTCATGAAGAGTTCCATACAATTGTTCACCATTTCAGAAAATATTCCCATTACAGACCGCTGAAACGTGGCCGACGCATTGCACAACCAAAGGAAAGCACTCTTTATACAAAGGTTCCACAAGGCCAGGTGAAGTTGGTTTTATCCTGGTCTTTAGGGGAAATATTGATCCAGATGGATATCAGTGGCCACCCACCTATTCCACTGGCTCAAAACAATTGTCCGTTGTGGCAGTCTCCTAGTTATTTTTCTACAATCTTTTGGGTCCTAAACTTTCGGGGCCGTTTTGAGGCCCTAAACGATGTTTTTTGGAGATTTGGGGCCAAATGGTTTCCATCAGCATCCATTTGATTGACCAAAATTTGTAAATCTTAGACATACATTTCCAACGAGCTATCTAATGCCCAAATCGGAGACCGTATGCAAAAGTTATGACCCTGGGAAGTTGACTGTTCAACTTACCACCTTGGGACCGCAAAATTTATGATGGTTCATCTTATAGTGTTACATTTTGGAGTTTTGGGGTTCTCACATCATTATTATTATAAATAGGCCCCTTTGGCATCATTTTGTATTCAGCTTTGCATGGATGAGCGTAGCAGCCACATCTCTTCCCAGAGATAGCTACCACCATTCTAGCAATTGTATTACAGTCTGTTCTGTTTTCGCAATTTAATAGAATATTTGTTTACTGTATCTCTATTATCTTTGCAAAATGTCTATTATTATGACTCTGTATATGTTCTTTCATTTCGTTCACACATAAATTCAGATCAGTGGTATCAGAGCAATATACTCTTTGATTGTTTCTCAGCGCATGTCCCCGACGAGGTCCGAGTATAGAGAGTTTGGTCTTGAACTAGTTTCACTTGGTCATTCTTGCAGTCCCAAACGACCTCCCATGGAGAAAGAAAAAAGAGATGATGGAGTAGGAGATCCTATCAAGTCACTGCTCGAGGAAGCCCTCGAGCAATATAGGAATGAGATGATGGATAGTTTCACCCAAATCCTTCGGCGAATGCCGGCAACAACAAGTGCATCTTCAACGAGTAGTTAGTTCGGGGATACAACTCCCTTTAATGTACAAGTTAACTTTGATATTCCTTTATTTGAAGGCAATATCGATGCAGATGCCTTGGATAATTGGTTGAATGTTCTAGAAGGGTATTTCTCTATGCACAATTTTTCTGATAGAGAAAAGTTCACCTTTGTGCTCCTTAAGGCAGTCCCCCATGTCCAAAATTGGTGGGGTACTTATTGTGAGAAAAACTCATTAGAAGAGTCTAGAATGTTTGAAACAAATCCCACTTGGGCCTCTTTCATAGATTACGTCAAGGAACAGTATTATGTTGTGAGAAACTATGATGACCAGTACACAAAATGGACCATTGTGCGTCAAGAAAGGGACCAGACGTTGTTGGAGTACACCAACAAATTTCATACCTTACATACAAAGCTGAGTATCAAGGACTCCGAGCGACACCTGATTCTAAAATATCGCAGTGGTCTACATCGGTACATCCAAACTGAGATGGACTTCCTAGACATATTTTCACTTGGGTCTGCCTATCAGTATGTTGTCAAAATCGAGGAGAAATTTCGACAAAAGAACAAGCGAGACTCTGGACCTGCGCACCCACCGCAGAAGTAAGGTAAGGGAAACCCTGGCCCACAAAACATAGGACAAGGAAAGGAAAACGAGTCCCCACTATAAGCAAAGAAGGGAGATGGAAAGACAAAGAAGGACACTGGTAAGTAGTGCGAATTTCATAAAATCCCTTGGCACAACACTGATGAATGTCACTCAAAGTAGTCATTAGTGGCTGAGATCAAATCTTTAGAATCAGATCCTGATTCTGATTCTGAACCAAATGCCACAGCTGCATACAATGGGAGGCAGATCATTGATGCAGACCCCACTACCATTGTTGCTACTACACAGATTCAACTACAGGATCCTGAAGAGTGAGAGGCAGAGGAGAGTCTATTCCACTCGCAGATGTGGGTGAAGGGAATGCCTCTACATTTTGTTGTTGACAACGGTAGCCAAAATAACTTAATCTCAGTATAAGTCATCAATAGATTGGAGCTTTCGACAACACCACACCTGCAACCTTACAGCATCGGTTGGCTAAGCCAAGGATGGGGTATCCGCATTACTCCGCAATGCCTCCTACCATATGGCATCAAGCCTTTCAAAGATGAGGTATTGTGTGATGTGGCCCCACTTGAATTTTGTGATGTTCTTTTAGGACAACCATATATGTGGAAGCGTCATGATGTATATGAGTAATGGCCTCGCAGTGTCATTGTCACTTTGGGAGGACAACTTTACCGGATCCAAGAGACAGTTGCACCTACCACAGTCTCGCAAGGTAGGAAGATAAGCTCCCACATCAGAAAATTATTCCTCTTCACAATTGCGTCTGAAGGAGAACATAAGATCACATATACCTCCACACCCTCTGCACAGGGTGTCTCTGCTCATCAAATACAAGAAGATGACAGATCCATTATTTCCTCATCTATCCAAGTACTTCTACGATGCAAGGCCACGCATTCAAGGTGCTCATCCAGAAACAAATCATCCATACAACAATTACAGCCTTCTCGGGATGTCAAAGAAAGGAAGCCTCTTCACTTCAGCAAATATCGCACCAGGAGATCAACTCAATACATAGTTCGAGATATGATACAGGATTTGATGCAATGGAGACCATTGTTTCCTAAGGATGGAGGATTGATCCAAATAGATATCGGTGGCCACCCACCTATTCCACTGGCTCAAAACAATTGTCCATTGTGGTAGTTTCCTAGTTATTTTTCTACAGTTTTTTGGGTCCCAAACTTTCGGGGCCATTTTGAGGCCCTAAACGACGTTTTTTGGAGATTTTGGGCCAAATCGTTGCCAATGACATCTCTTTGGAAACCAAAAGTTGTAAAGGTTAGATAGAACTTTCCATCGAGCTATTGAACGCCTAAATTGGAGATTGTATGCAAAAGTTATGACCTCGGGAAGTTGACTGTTCAACTTACCACCTTAGGGCCGCAAACTTTATGACGGTTCATCTTTTAGGGTTACGTTTTGGAATTTTGGGGTTCTCACCTCATTATTATTATAAATAGGCCCCTTTGGCCTTATTTTTTATTCATCTTGGTACGAATGAGCGTAGAAACCATATCTCTTCTCAGAGATAGCTACCACCATTCTAGCAATTGTGTTATAGTCTGTTCTATTTCTGCAATTTAATAGAATATTTGTTTACTGTATCTCTGTTATCTTTGCAAAATGTCTATTATTAGGACTCTGTATCTATTCTTTCATTTCATTCACGCATAAATCTATATCAAATATGGATTTGGTTGTACCCACTAAAACCATCTAGAAAGGAAAAGAATTGTTTTCCAGATAAGGTGTCTATAACTTGATCAATGAAAGTGTTGTTGCTGCAACTACTTCCCCATTTTTTTTTAAGTTTTAGGGCCCCTCCTTTCATTTTTTATTTTCAAATCACACTTACACTTGTTTCCCAACTCAGATAATCCCTCCCTGCATACCTAGCCTTTCCTATAAGCTTGAGCAAAAGATTTTTCCTAAGCCCGAGGTGTCAATTTGGTAAAAATCTTTAAGCATGACCTTGGAAACATGGAAAATGGTGGAAAGGAAAAGGAGAAAGAAGAAAGATCAAAGTTAACCTATAGAAAGTTGAATTCCCACTTCCTGAAGTTCGCAGTCTGCTCCCCACAATCTGTGAAAGTAGAAAAATAGAAATAAAAAAGATTAAGTTTAATTTCATGAAAGTTGGCGAGCTCGCATTCTAATTTCTGATTTTCTGCTTCCATAGATTGTGGAAAGAGGAAAACGGAAAGATAAAGTTTAACTCCAAAAAATTAGTGATCTTGGTTTCCGATTTCTACTTTCCGAAAGGCTCCCGCAAATATCAACGATCAAGAAAAGTGGAAGCAGAAATGCAGAAGTGGAAAATCAGAAGTGAAAAGATAAAAATTAATCCTGATGGAAGTTGACATCCCACTTTCTGGAAGGCTCCCGCAAAGAAAACCGAAAAATTGGAAGCTGAAAGGCAGAATCTGAAGGGCAGGAAGAGGAAAAGGAAGATTTTTGGTCTTGAAAATCTATAAGTCCTCTTTCCAAGATCCACAATGCGTAACTTGATTTCAGATCGGCGGCTAAGAACCGCTCTGAAATAGATCAATGTGGTGGAATTAGAAGGGAAGAAGTGGAAAGGAAGAAACATAAAGATAGAGTTTAATCTGGAAGAAAGTTGACATTCTGATTTTTGCTTTCTGCTATTTCACAGAAATATATGTCGGGGCCTCATGATCTAACGGTCCAAATTAGACCTGATTTTTCTTTTAAGATAATCTGAGTCGTTCATTTTCTATTTGGTTTTTACACTATGAACCATTTGGGAAACTGAGAAATTTTCCTCTCGAAGCTTAAATTAAATAAAATTGCTTGCGTAACAGGGCATTTTTCATCATCTTTTTCTATTTAGTAATCGATACATATCATTAAATTGAAAATACTGTGAATTATTGTTGTTTCTAGATCAGATATATCTCTCATTATGTCTTCTTTATGTATTGTAGGTATTATTGCTCACCAAGTTGGAATGCAGGAAGTGTGAAACGAATGCAACAGAAGGGGATTAATCACAAGGAGATAACACACTTGGATGCACAACAACGTGACTGGTGCTTGATCCAACCGAATATGATGCAATTGCTTGAGAAGCTAACGCATATGCTGCATGTATTTCCAACAGGTAAAGGCCCATATAAATTGATTTTTGTTTTTATGAAACCGTGAAATTTCTCCTTGGTTAAGCAAATAAGAATATTGGGTATCTCCAAGGTTAGGTGAGATGAAGGGTCACATTATGATGCATAGAGATAGTAATAAATAGGGGTACATAGCACCATATAAAGGACTTTTGGCTGGTGAAAAGATTGCTGGAATATTTTGTAAAAGAGATAACTCTTTGCTAATAAGAAGGATAAATTTGCTAGAACAAAGACTTGCATAGAGATCTAAATGGAATGTGTGGAATGCATCCTGTAGAACCATTTCTTCTTGCCTATGTATATCATACAGTGAGATTGTTCTAACCTCCCAAAACTAATTATTTGGTCATGAATGGTCTACTGTCTGTATAAATTTTTGTGTAATGACAAGGTAATAAATGGTTTAATTATATCAGAGCTATATTTGGTATTCTTTCTGTTGTGAATGTGATTATTGTATTGGAACAAATACCTGTTAGAATCATATGAACATTTTCAGTATATCACTCTGAACCCTAAATTTGCTCCCTACAGGGATAGAACATATTAGTTTTAGATTTAGATTTAAAGAAGTGACTAAGGTTTTTATTCATCAGTCACTTGCATTTCATTCATTTAAACAAAAAAATTACACAAATGGTGGACTGAGTCACACCCAGTAAAATATTTAAAGAACTTAATATATGGTAGCCAGACCGTAAACCGGACGGATTCCCCACACCAAATGGTGAATGATCTAATTGGGATTGTTTACCGAAAAGAATCCCTATTGTCCGTACCTGGGATTTTTCTAGGCATCAATAGATTTGGCGCTAGAAGGAGGGATGCCAGTCCATGGATGGTAGAGGAAATTCATTTTTCAGAGAATATTACACTGGAACAACATCTGAAAAGACTTTCCCTGAAGATTTTATTCCTGAATTTAAAGAACAAGAACAAATAGTTTCTGGGGAAGAAGATTCAGAGCATTTGTGTGATGTCCCATTTGAGGAAGTAGATTAGTTTAGGAGACATAAAAGATCCTACGTTAAGAAAATAGGGGGGGTTAAAAGTTATTCCTGCATTTCTATAAGGAAAAATTCCAGGAAATTAGTCTCATACACTAAGGATTCAATTCTTGTGTAAAATTTGGAAGAACTGGTAGATATATCCATATAAGAAATTGTTCATCCTCTTGATCAATTGGGTCCAAAATCCCTTACATATTCAGTATTTAGTCAATCTCCACCATGGTCTCCAACTTGAATTATGGATGGAAATGTTAATCATCCCGCATGGAGGGTAGGAATGCCACTAAACCTGGCTGCTCCATTGCATGATTTACCTAAGCACCCATAAAGAGTATTACAAAATTTTGATCCTGGAAAGGGTGTTTTTGCTAAAGATCACTTAAAAAGTTTTTATCTGGATTTTACTCTTTTAAATATTCTATATGAAGATGTTGTTTGTAGAATTTTTCCATATACTTTTGAACCTAAAGCATATTCATGGTACTTTAGTTTGCATCTTGATTCAACAATAAATTGGGATGGTTTTGAAAAGGAATTCTTAGGTAAATTCGGCAACCAGAAAACTATCGCCACTCTCATGAAAGAATTACTGTCTATGAGGATAGAAAATAAAGAAAAGGTCCAAGAATTTAATCAGAGATTCAACACCTTATTTAATAGCTTTAGTGCTACAAAACAACAAGATGATGAGTCTCTAGTAGAATAATATACTACAACACTTTATCCACCAATAGCAATGTTTGTAAAAAGGGTTGGTAAAGTTACATTGGTAGAAAACTATGAACAAGCCAAGAAAGTAGAGGCAGATCTAGATAGTATCGCAAGGGATACTTTAGAAATCGAGTTGAAACATACCACAAGCAAAAGGAGTTTGCTATTAACTAAGCCCAAAGAAGAACCCTCTAATGAGCTAGAAAATGTGGTGAAAATGGTGCAAAAATTGTCAAACAAAATAGTAGACTTGGAAAAGGATAAGGGAGATAGTTCTTATAGAAATATACTAAACCCTTATTACAAAAAAAGGAAGAGAGTGGAAAACCCCAACCACCTATATATAATTTTGTTGTTTTAAATTTTAATGAAGTAAGCATGGATCATTTATGTACTTTTCACCAAGAACATCATTCTAAAAAAATTTGTCCATAGTGGATAAATTCAATGACTCTGTTATGAATCAATTTTTAGATGCCTAGCTAGCAGATTCTGAAGAAGAAGAAGTCCAAACTAATGAGCAAGAACAAACAAACGAAGAAAAAACTATGGTATTATGGGTGTAGGAACCTACTTTGGGGCTAAGTGAAGATGAATATACTGAGGAAATTCAAGTGTTGTCAGTTATTGTTATGACTAGAAGTAAAGGGCCAGTAGTGGATGAAATTTTAGTACTGCCTAAAATAAATAAAATGAAAGAAAACATGAATAAAATGCTTAGTAATACTCAAACAACACCTAAGCATAATCCAATAAATATAAAAGAGACAATACCACTAGTTAACAAACCAATAAATAAAATGATAAATAAATTCAAAGGTACTAGAAAATCCTTGGTAGAACATGACATGGGGTATGAAATCGTAGAAGACATTAAGAAAAGAAAAGCAAATATCTCTCCATTCAAACTATGTAATCTTCTTCAACAAAGGAGGAAAATTTTGGAAGTGTTTGATCCACAACCTAATAGTATCCCAGAATCTATCGAATCTGATACTGAAGTTAATGAAGTAAGCATTGGAGGAAAGTATAACTCTTAGACTTTTCCTTTTCTGCTGTCATTTGAAATTTTTAATCATGATGTGCATAATTGTTTGGTATATTCTGGAGCTTCAGCAAATTCCATGCCACTTTCAATATGTACCAATATTAATGGTCAACCCACACCATATCCCTCTCGAATAATTCTTCACGATAGATCTGCTGTTAAAGTCATAGGGGAAATGAAAGATGTGTTGATTCGATTCGATTATCTGTAGACCCTAGAGTTTGTCAATTCATAGATATCATGGTGGTTGATTTACCAGAAGCTTATGGATTAATTTTAAGCAGGAACTGGTCAACGAAACTTAATGTATATTTTGCAACTAATTGGTCTCACATGTGGCTTCCACACCAAAATGTTACGAATCAGAGTAAGATATTGAGGGAACCACACATGAAACATAATGTGACTTAGGTGAAAGGTAAGAATGAACCTATGAATTTCTCATTTTCATTTTTGGGAAATTACTTTTTGGAGCTTGATCCAGGAAATTATCAATCCAAACAAGTTAGTCAAGAATCAGAAAGGAAGTCGGATCTCCTTCAATTTTCATAGACTGATGATATTGATTGTAATATAGTAGACTTAGTTACTAATGTAGGAGATGATACTAAATTTGTATATTTAGAAGATAGATTTTGGGTTTTGTGGTGGTTTTGTATATATGATGGTTCTAAAACAAAAGAGGGATCATGGGATGGTTGTGTACTTGTTGATCTTGGAAAGAATAACTATTTCCTCTCTTGTAGACTAGAGTTTGAATGCAAAAATAATATTGCTAAGTACAAAGCTCTAGTTCAAGGTCTAAAGAAATCCATTGGGTTAGAAGTAAAATTTTTGAAAGTTTTTGGTGATTCTAAGATAGTTGTTAGACAAGTAAGAAACACCATTCATTGTTTATCTCCACATATTAAAGGATACCAGTATGAGGTATAGAAGTTGATTATGCACTTCAATACTTTCAATATAAATGCAGTACCTAGATTACAAAACATTGCGGCTGATTTATTAGCTACTTCTGCATCTATATTAGTACCAACTAATAACAAGTGTTCTATTGAATTGATTTTCAAGCCATCAGTACCCAATAATGTTACAAATCTGAGGCTATTCAATGATGATGATTAGATTATCATTTTTTTGATGAATGAAGAATCTTTTAAAGAATCAGTAATTGATGAAGAAGAAAATTTGTCAGGTTTACAAAATGAACTTTGCAGTTTAGGGAAATTTCATGCCTAAAGAGGTAAGAACCCTCGAAACGATGTTTGATCTGCAGAGTAAATTATGAAAACCATCCACTCTGAAGACAGACAATTAATCAATGCAATATGAGCTGATAAATCTAGGATCGAAAACCAAACCCAAATATGTCAATTTGGGAAAATGTTGTTCACCTGGAAAAAGCTGTAAGTTCATCAAGTTGTTTCAACAATATAAAGACATATTTTCCTAAACGTATGAAGACTTATGATACTTTCATCATCCAACATGTGATTCCCATCAAAACAAGAGAAAAACCATTTCAACAACAATGTAGAAACATGCACCCGAGGTTAGAACCTATGATCCAAAACAAAGTAAAGAAGTTACTGGACACAAAGATCATCTTCAAGATTCGACATTCGAAATGGGTGGCCAATATAGTCCCACTGAGAAAAAAATTCAGGAAAAATAAGGCTGCGTTTTGACTTCATGAACTCAAACAAAGCATCAGATAAAGATAACTATCTGGTTCCACCAATGGAAGAGATTTTAGAAATGGTTTCAGGTTTAGAAATGTTCTCCCTATTAGATGGATTTTTAGATTATAATCAAGTATGTTGAAAGATTGTAACTTCAAATAATATTCTATGTGTATCTTTTTGTGGTCCTTGATGGTCCTACCAGGAGAACCACTTGTATTATTTTGTACCCTGATGCTTCTAATAGAAAGAACTAATAAGAGTCATGAGGTAGTCCACTCTAATTGTAAAGGTGGGTCATTAGCACCCCAATGTGGTTACTTGAGCCTACATGTGTAACTCGAACCTACATGATTAACTCGAGCCCACATGTCAGATTTAATTATTAAAGTGAACGGATGAATATAAATAGAGGTGTGGCGCTCCTCATTTGGAACACACACTCTCACTTGTGTAGCGCATTAGTGGAGAAGAGAGAAGTAGATGGAGAAGGAGGAGGATCAGGCTTTGATATCCTTATTCATTTTATCTTTTATCTTTTGGGGCATCTATATTGAGGAAGCTTTTGCTGGGTTTTTCCCTCTAGGGTTTTCCCAGGATAAATCTATGTTGTTCTTGTGATACTGTTTCTTTCAGTGATCCTGATTATATGCTTTTGTTATGAAAATGAAATGAAATACTGATATTGTAGATAAGCATATGAAATTTTAACATGGTATCAGGGCTAGCCTGAATAGGAAATATTTCACAAGGTGAAATATCTCTCTCTCTCTCCCTGGAAGAAATTAGGGTTTTAGGAAAAATTTTGAGTTTTAAAAAACTGCTTGCATATAAAGTTGTGCCCTCCCAGAGCACATATTTTGAGCCTGGAATCAAAGCTTTTGGATATGTGAATCTCTGAGAAAGTCAAACCCTAGTTTGACAGCTACACCAGAAAACTGCTGAACCAGAAAGCTATAGAAACTGAAACTTACAAGTCTGATTTGAAAGGTGAAGAGTTGAAATCTCCAAAATCCAAGCACACCAGTCATCTCACCTCATTCAAGCGCATATTTTGGTAAGGTTAGTTTCTCATTCCGCAAAGTTTCAAATTTTTGTGATTTTCTCACAAGATGGCCCCAAGCACTAAGCTTGAGGATAAGCTAGAAGGCATAGAGAATTTCTAAGCATGGAAATATAGGATTGGTCTCATTCTCCAAGAGAATGATCTTGATAAGTATGTCAAAGAAGAAGTTGTAGAACCTGAAGAAGATGAAGCCAAGGAGAAGCACATAAAGGATATGATTAGGGCAGAGAGGATTCTTGCTGACTCCATCAAGGATCACTTGATCCCTCAAGTGTCATCCAAGAATAATCCATAATAAATGTTTGGTTCCCTATCTGGAATGTATGAGGAAAGGAGCATTAACAAAAAGATGAATCTAAGAGCTCAACTGAAGAGCACCAAGATGAGTCATGGATAATTCATCCAAGATTACTTCACAAGGGTTTCTCAGATCAAAGAGAAACTAGAAGCTATTGGAGATAATATTGATGAAGATGAAATGGTTATGACTGCTCTCAATGGTCTCACTAGATCCTGGGAGTCCTTCATTCAAATGATGTGTTCCATAAAAGAAAGTATGAAGTTTGATGTGGTATGGGAAGACTGCATTCAAGAGGAGACTAGAGTGGCAAATAGAGAAGCCTTACTAAAAGAAGATGATCAAGCCCTATCCACTCACACCAAAAGAAAAAGAGGCCAAACTAATTTCAAGAGAAGAAATCTCAAGGAGTCTCAACCTCCTAGAAGAATTCAAAGGGTAAGAGAAAATCCTCCTATTAGAGACTATTTTGATTTTGAATGTTTTAATTGTAGTAAGATAGGACACATTGCCCAAAATTGTCCTATAAGGAAGCAAGAATATAGGAAGAGGATCAAGAACAACAAAATACATCATGCTCATCTAGCAGAAGATGAAGATGATGAAGAAGAAGAAGGACCTCCAAGAAAACAAGCAAGAGAAGAAGATGTAGAAGAGTATGTGCTATTCTCTACACTCTCTGGATCTATAACTCCTGTAGAAGACACTTGGCTTATTAATAGTGGTGCTTCAAAGCACATGACGGGATGAAATAAAACTCTATCCAAACTTGAAGAAAAGATCTCTCCTCAAAAAGTATCCCTAGGAGATGACTATCAATATCCGATCAAAGGAGTTGGTGAAGCAAGTTACAAACTTGATTCAGGTAATCCCTAAAGATGAAAAATGTATTATATGTACCTGGTCTAAAGAAGAATTTACTTTCTATCTCAGCTTTAGATAAGAAAGGATTCAGAGTTGCTTTCATAGATGGCCAAGTACTCATGTGGCCCAAAGGAAAGAATATTGAATATGCAATCATTATTGGTGAAGAAGAAGGAGGCTTGTATAAACTCAAGGGGCACTCAGAAACAACCCTTGTGCATGAGTCCACTGACCTTAGTGAACTATGGCACAGAAGGATTGCCCACACTAATTACAAGGCTCTACCTCATGTGAAAAAAGTAGTAACGAGATTACTAGATATGAAGATCAATCAAGAATGCATTTGAAAAGGATGTACGAAGGGAAAGAACATCAAGAATCCATTTCCAAAAAGTGAGACAAAGACAAAAAGTACATCGGAATTGATTCATTCAGATGTATGTGGTCCAATGTCTTCAACATCCTCAAGTGGTTTTGAATATTATATCACATTTATTGATGACTTTTCAAGAAAGAATTGGATATAATTCTTGAAAGCAAAGAGTGAAGTGTTTGAAAAATTCAAAGAGTTCAAAGCCTTGATAGAGAATCTTTCAGACAAGAAAATAAAGACACTCCGATCAGACAATGGTGGAGAGTATACCTCAAAAGAGTTTGAAGCTTTTGCAAAGATGCCGGAATCAAGAGGGAACTAACTACTCCCTACAATCCTCAACAGAATGGGGTTGTGGAAAGAAAGAACAGAACCATCATGGAGGCAATGAAGACAATGATATATGATCAAGAGCTTCCAATGCATCTATGGGAAGAGGTAGCAAGAACTGCTGTATATGTACATAATAGGATATCTCAAAGTGCTCTTGGGTTCAAGACTCCAGAAGAGATGTTCATGGGAAAGAAGCCTAAGGTAAGTCACCTCAAGATATTTGGTTGTCCAGTATATATTCATATACCAAAAGAGAAAAGAACCAAGTTGGACCCTTCCGGAAAGAAGGGGATATTTATTGGATATTGTGAAGTATCCAAAGCATTCAGAATGTACGTTCTTGGATTCCATCACATGGAAATCAGTCGAGATGTGACATTCGATGAAGAGGAAGCCCTCAAGAGATCTAGGAAGTGCCACCATAAAGAAGTGTATGAAGAAGAGACACCTCCCAAAAATAAAGAAACTACATGTCTCCCTGGAGATGAAGGCCCTAAAGAACATGACATAGCAGAACCACAAGAACCTCCCATGATGGAGATATCAAGAAAGAGAAATCATGCTTAGAAATGAGAAATTATTTGAGAGGCAGAAAGATATGGAGCTCCTTAAGGCTCCACAAGGGAAAGAAAGATACCTAAGACCTTTTCCAACTATGTAGCCTTGATGTGTAATATTGTAGATCAAGAACCTACAAACTATGAAGAAGCCGTACAGAAGAAAGAATGGGTAGAAGCAATGACTTAAGAATACTAATCAATAATAAAGAATGATGTATGTGATATAGTTCCCAGACCATAAGGGAAGAGTATAGTATCGTCCAAATGGATATACAAAATAAAGAATGTAGCTAACGGGAGTAGCGAGAAGTATAAAGAAAGATTTGTGGCCATAGGTTTCTCTCAAACAGAGGGAATTGACTATGAAGAAACATTTTCCCCAGTAGCACGGTATACTTCGATTAGAGATATCATGGCACTTGCATCCATGATGAAGTGGGACTTACACTAGATGGATGTGGAAACAACCTTTCTGAATGGTGTGATTGAAGAAGAAGTATACATAGAACAACCACAAGGATTTGAAGTTGAAGATAGACATACTCACATATGCAAGTTGAAGAACGCCTTGTATGATATTAAACAAGCTCCTCGAGCTTGGTATGAAAGGATAAATAGTTTCCTATCAAGCATGGGTTTTACCAAGAGTAAAGCTGATCCTAACCTTTACCTCAAGGTTGTCGAAGATGAACTTGTCATCCTACTACTGTATGTGGATAACTTATTCCTGACAAGGAATGAGAAACAAATTATGGAAAGTAAGAAGAAAATAGAAGAATAATTTGAGATGAAAGCCCTTGGGTTAATGCACTATTTCCTAGGTCTAGGTAAAACAATGAGTCCATCCCTCAACTCCATGAAGTGCTCTGCAAAGAAAGCTATCTTCGGACACAACCCACCTAGAAGTATGGCAAAGTTCAGAAGGAATATTTCTCAACCAGGGAAAGTATGCAGTTAAGATATTCAAAAGATTAAATATGTTGGAATGCAAATCCTTGGCCACACCCATGGATTCCAACCTGAAGTTGTTAACTGATGACTCATCAAAGTGTTGATGTATATGTAACTTCGGAATGTATTCTTCATGTATCTTATGTATTGTAACCCGATGTTTATTCCGGGATGTTTCTATTATGTATTTGAGTCATGTGGTCATGCCCCGATGTTCCGATTGGGAGGATTAATAATGTAAACAAGTCATATCAATTCATTAGCTAAGTCCCCTCAGTTTAGGGGCACTTGAGTTATTATACACTAATTAAGGTGTAGGCTCGAGTAATAAATGTTAGGTCGAGCCTACGTGTGAAATGGCAACTTAAGTGAACGGACTAATATAAATAGAGAGGGTGTGTCTCTCTATTTATCACTTGTGACTTAGCTCTCTTGCTCTCTCAAGTGTGGCGCACTTTTGGAGAAGGAAATTCTTGGCTTGACAGAAGACAGAAGGCTGCTATTGTGTTGGGAGGTCATCTTACTGTTTTGGGATCACATCTTGTGGTGATACTATCTTAGAGGAAGTTGAGGGGTTTTCTCCATTTATGGTTTCCCCTCCCAAAATCTTTGTGCCTCTTGTTTCTTGATGTGCTTATGTGATTGCTGTGCTTGTTATTCTCTCAGTGAAAAGATCTTGTTATAATGCTAGCTTAAATGTTGAAAAACTAACATGGTATCAGAGCTAACCTGAGAAGAAGACACTGTGCAGCTGCGGAGGCTAGGGCTTCCTTGTTTGTGGATATTTATCCACTATTTTTCAGTAAAAGTAAGGTGGACTTACTCTCCTCCCTAGGGCGCAACTTTCTATCCAAACAGAATTCAATTCGGAGGACTTTCAGTTTTGGACCTGTCACTGGGGCCGGAAATTAGGGCTTTTTATTGAAGAGGAATTTTTCAGTGGGACCAAGCCTGGATTGTTCTCCTATCCAAAATCGAAGTTAGGATCAAGTTTGAAGGCATTTGGGTGGATAGAACTCCAGAAAAGCAAAACCCTAATTGCTCCTGAACCAACTCTACAGGATTCCAGCTCAAGCTTCATATTTGACATCTTGAACCTGGTAAGATCTAAAATATTTTGTATTTCCATTTGAGGTTCTTATTTAAAGATGTCTCATCATACCAATCTTGATGAAAATCTTGAGGGGGATGATAATTTCCGAGCTTGGAAATATAGAATCTCCCTGGTCCTGGAAGAGAATGAATTAGACTCCTACATTCATGAGGAGGTTCCAGTTCCAGAGGGAGATG
>LPNX011113023.1:56289-69807 GCA_001517045.1 Pseudotsuga menziesii
CCTCCGGGAGAGTGGAGGCGCATGGTCAGTTACCATGTAGCTCAGTCAGGGACTAGGGACCATTCTGATGAGAGTGTAGGATTCAGTTTCTACCAGGTCAGATGTGAGTGCACAAATCTCTCATCATTGTGGTAGGAGGGGCTCCGGCCTGGGTGAGAGTCGTTCATCATTGTGGTAGGATGTGTTCCGGCCTGGGTGAATGTGCCATTCTGATGAGTAGGTCAGATATAAGTGCAGAGCCATTTCACAGATGTTAGTGATGTGATGTCCTATCATGCTGGTGAATGTGAGTGCTGGGCCTTTCTGATGTGATTGTAGTTTACTACATGATCAGATGTGAGTGCTGGGCGTGCCTTTCTGACGAGCAGGTCAGATGTAAGTGCTGGGCGAAGACCTACATGAGAGTAGGCCTACAACCAACATGAAAAAGGGCTGGCTCTGTAGAACTTCCTATGACGAGATAGTATACACATGATGATGACCAGCGGAGATCCAGATCCAGTTATGATGACTCCGAGAGATCCAGATTGAGTGATGATCCAGATCCAGCAGTGATGATCCAGATCCAGTTATGATGACTCCGAGAGATCCAGATCGAGTGATGATCCAGATCCAGCAGTGATGATCCAGATCGAGTGATGATCCAGATCCAGTTTCTGAGAGATGATCCAGATCGAGTGATGATCTAGATCCAGTGATGCCATTTCATGATGATCCAGATCGAGAGATGATCCAGATCCAGATGACTTGAAGACGAAGATGACTTGAAGATGAATATGACTCAGATGATCCAGTTGATGCAGAGAAGAAGACCAGTGCTGAAAAATTATGTCGAAAGAATACCTTCCTAGTTAAGAGGGAGTGTTGATGTATATGTAACTTCGGAATGTATTCTTCATGTATCTTATGTATTGTGACCCGATGTTTATTCCGGGATGTTTCTATTATGTATTTGAGTCATGTGGTCATGCCCCGATGTTCCGATTGGGAGGATTAATAATGTAAACAAGTCATATCAAGTCATTAGCTAAGTCCCCTCAGTTTAGGGGCACTTGAGTTATTATACACTAATTAAGGTGTAGGCTTGAGTAATAAATGTTAGGTAGAGCCTACGTGTGAAATGGAAACTTAAGTGAACGGACTAATATAAATAGAGAGGGTGTGTCTCTCTATTTATCACTTGTGACTTAGCTCTCTTGCTCTCTCAAGTGTGGCGCACTTTTGGAGAAGGAAATTCTTGGCTTGACAGAAGACAGAAGGCTGCTATTGTGTTGGGAGGTCATCTTACTATTTTGGGATCACATCTTGTGGTGATACTATCTTAGAGGAAGTTGAGGGGTTTTCTCCATTTATGGTTTCCCCTCCCAAAATCTTTGTTCCTCTTTTTTCTTGATGTGCTTATGTGATTTCTATGCTTGTTATTCTCTCAGTGAAAAGATCTTGTTATAATGCTAGCTTAAATGTTGAAAAACTAACACAAAGTTAGTGGATGTGATTGATTACAGACAGATCATTGGGTCATTGATGTACTTAACAAATACCAAACCAGACATTTGTTTTGTTGTGAACACCTTAAGTCAATATCTAGTTCAACCTAGATGGGTTCACTTGGTAGCTGCAAAACATGTGATGAGATATTTGAAAGGGACTATAGAATTTGGTCTATACTATGATAATAGCCATGAGTATAGATTGTATGGTTATACAGATGTAGATTGGGATGAAAGTATCTCAAATAGAAAAATCACATCCGGTGGATGTTATAGTCTGGGATCTGTTATGATTTCATGGTTTAGCAAATAGCAATCCAGTGTTTCTCTGAGCACAGCCGAAGCAGAATATATAGCAGCTTGCTTTGCTAGTTGTGAAGCCATATGGATTTGAATGTTGATGTCAGGATTATTCAACCTAGAGTTGGACACTACCATGATTCTATGTGACAACCAAAGTTGTATAAAGATGACAGAGAACCCTGTGTTCCATGACAGATTGAAGCACATAGAAATTAGGTATTTCTACATTCGAGATATGATGCAGAAAGGAGCCATAAAGCTCCAGTATGTGAGTACTAATGAACAAGTTTTTGATGTGTTGACAAAGCCTATTTCATGAGAAAAGTTCGAACACTTTTGAGACAAGCTTGTTGTGGTTCAAAAAGACATTCCTCGAAAGGGGCAGTAGCAATGTTGCAGGGGGATTGTATCATCCCTTGGTACTTTCCCTAAATTGATCCGGGGAACTTGGTTCTTGAGAATGAAGAGGGATTGTATCATCCCCAGACATATGTCCATAAGTGATCCAGTGACTTCAATACTCGAGAACGTGTGTTGATCCCATAATTCTGAAAGGAAGCATCGTTGGTAGCTCCATAAAGACTTGATCTTATAATTCTGAAAGGAAGGATTGTTTGAGTTCCACAGATGTGTTGATCCTGTAATTTTTAAAGGAAGGATTGTCTAAGTTCCATAGATGTGTTGATCCCGTAATTCCAAAAGGAAGGATATTTGCAAGCTCAATCAAGACTTGATCCCATACTTCTGAAAGGAAGGATCTTTTGAGTTCCATAGATGTGTTGATCCCATAATTATGAAAGGAAGGATCATTGGTAACTCCGTAAAGACCTAAATCTTGTAATTCTGAAAGGAAGGATCGTTTGAGTACCATAGATGTGTTGATCCCGTAATTCCGAAAGGAAGGATTGTTGGTAACTTCGTAAAGACCTAAATCCCATATTTCTGAAAGGAAGGATTGTTTGAGTACCACAAATGTGTTGATCCCGTAATTCCAAAAGGAAGGATCTTTGGTAACTCCGTAAAGACCTAAATCCCATAATTACAAAAGGAAGGATCATCTGAGTACCACAAATGTGTTGATCCCGTAATTCCGAAAGGAAGTATCATGTTGATGTTTTGATGATGATGATGTTTTGATGATGATGATGTTTTGATGATAATGATGTTTTGATGATGATGATATTTTGATGATGATGTTTCTAATCGAAATATCAGAGTATGATGATGATGATGTTTCTGACCGAAAGGTCAAAGTGCTAAAGATGTTGTTGCTGATTGAAAGGTCAAATTGCTAAAGATGTTTCTGATTGAAAGGTCAAAGTGCTGAAGATGTTGTTACTGATCGAAAGGTCAAATTGCTGAAGATGTTGCTAATCAAAAGGTCAAAGTGCTGAAGATGTTGCTGATCAAAAGGTCAAAGTGCTGAAGATGTTGTTGCTGATTGAAAGGTCAAAGTGTTGAAGATGTTGATACTGATCAAAGAGTTGTTGTCATTGAAGATTGAAGACAAAGAATATATGATATTGAAAATCTTCCAATGATTTATAGATGTGTTACCCTAATGATTTTGATGATGTCCTCTATCTCTCTCCTACCATTTTTGGTGTTGATGTTGTTGTAGAATAACCTTCTCGTTAAGGGGGAGGGTTGAAATATTGTAACTTGGAAGAATATTCTATATGTATCTTTTTGTGGTCCCCAATGGCCCTACCAGGAGAACCACTTGTATTAATTTGTACCCCGATGCTTCTAATTGGAAGAACTAATAAGAGTCATGAGGTAGTCCCCTCTAATTGTAAAGGTGGGTCATTAGCACCCTAGTGTGGTTACTTGTTCCTTCATGTGTAACTCAAGCCTACATGATTAACTCGAGCCTACATGTCAGATTAATTATTAAAGTGAACAGATGAATATAAATAGAGGTGTGGTGCTAGTCATTTGGAACACACACTCTCACTTATGTAGTGCATTAGTGGAGAAGAGAGAAGTAGTTGGAGAAGGAGGAGGATTAGGCTTTGATCTCCTTGTTGGTTTTATATTTTATCTTTTGGGGCATCTATATTGAGGAAGATTTTGCTAGGTTTTTCCCTTTAGGGTTTTCCCAGGATAAATCTATGTTGTTCTTGTGAAATTGTTTCTTTCAGTGATCCTATTTATATGCTTTTGTTATGAAAATGAAATGAAATACTGATGTTTTATCTAATAATATGAAATTTTAACAAAGTATTAGTGGTCGAACAAGATCGATTAAATACCACATTTCATACAAAGTGGGGAACATTCACTTATATAAGAATTCCTTTCGGCCTCATGAATGCTAGAGCCACATTTCAGAGGGCCATGGACATTGCATTTAGAGTTTTAAGTGGCTACTGTGTGGTAGTGTACTTAGATGATGTAATAGTTTTCTCCAAGAGAAGAGAATACCATGTTTTTCACTTGAAACATATTTTTGACCGCTGTGTAAAATATGGTATATGAACCCAAAGAAGAGCATTGTCGTCGTTTTTGAAGGAAAATTGTTGGGAGACATCATCTCAAAGAAGGGAATATCAAAATATCCAGAGAGATTTGAGGCTATAACTAATATTCCCATGCCCCATAATAAGAAATCTATGCAATCATTTATGTGAACAATAAGTTTTCTTTGGGGGTTTGTCCCTAATTTTGCTCAAATTGTGAAACCTCTGCAGTAAATGGTGAAGCAAAATGTATAGTTCAAGTGGTTTGACTATGATAAATATGCCTTTAAAGATATCAAAACAAAAATATCTCATGCACCTTCTTTGAGGAGTCTAGACTATGAAAAATACTTTATTTTATATACCTTTGCTTCAGAAAAATCTCTCGCAGCAGTGCTTACACAGAAAGGAGAATTGGGAGATGAAAACCCAATATCATTCATTAACAATGGATTAGAAGAGGCTAAATTGAATTAAATAGGCCTCAAGAAACAAGAATATGCATTTTTCAAGGTAGCAAAACAATTCATACCCTATATTTTAAAAAATAGAACAAAAGTTGTAGTTCCTTACTTGGTTGTTAGGTCTCTTTTTGTGTAGAAATAAATGGGTGAGCGGAGAGGGAATTGGGTGACTTCACTATAGGAGTATGACCTAGAATTCAAACCAGATACCATCATCAAAGGTCAAGGGTTGTGCAAGTTTCTAGCATAAAATCGCATTGATAAATATTGTGATTGGGAGAATGAATCTAGATTGAACTTGATTGATGTATGTACTATGTTTATTGCTCCCGAATCATTGTACACATATATTGTGTACTATCTTTAGCAAGGATATCTACTAGAGAATTCAAACTCCAAGCAGAGAAGGGAAATTTTTTTAAAGTCATTCTCCTATCAAATAATGGATGTAGTGCTTTTTAGGAAAAAATACAATGGAGTTTTTCTCAGATGTCTGGAGAGAGAGGATGCCTCTAAAATAGTCAAAGAATTGCATGACGGACCAGCGGGAGGGCATTATTCTAGGGATACCATAGCTCATAATATACTTAGAGCTAGATATTACTATCCAACGTTGTTTAAAGATTCCCATGCCTATGAAAGAAATTTGATTTATGTCAGAGAAGTAGTTGCAGATTATCAAAAGCGGTGGGACCGCTACAACCTGTTACTATTTTAGAGCCATTCAAACAGTGGGGCATAGATGTTATTAGGGAAATCAATTTGGATTCTTCATTAAAAAATTGGTATATCCTTATGGCTACATATTATCTCACATTATGGTTTGAATCTATTCTATTGCGCAAATTGAACGAGGATGTGGTCATCAACTTCCTCCATGAGAATATTATGACCAGGTTTGGAGTTCCAATTTCCCTCATTTTTTATAATGCATCTTATTTATCATCTGTTCAAATAACAGAGTTTGCTTATGAAAAAGGAATTAAGTTACATTACTCAACAAATTATTATGCTCAGGGAAATGGTTTAGCAGAATCAACAAATAAGAACGTTATCTGGATTTTGAAGAAAACCATTGTTGAAAATTAGAGAAATTGGCAATCAGCCCTTCCAAATGCACTATGGGAAGATAGGGTCACCCCAAATAATTCCTTAGGAGTGTCTCCCTATACTTTGGTATAAGGAAAAGAATCTGTTTTCCCCCCAAACATTATTCTCCCATCTTCACGGTTATCTCAAGCCTCAAGGGGTTCCAGTAGCGAAGTTTTACAAGCATGAATTGGCACTTTGTTAAAACTAGAGGAATTACAGAAAAAAGGATAAAGATAATTTCAGTCAACATTAAGTTATCATCAAAATATGGTTCGACAAAATAAAATACAGTACAAGAAAATTTGAGGTGGGAGACATAGTTTTTAAATGGGATAATATGCATGCATAAAAGGGAAAACACACAAAGTTCCAATATTTATGGATTGACCCTTATCTAATCACTGAAAAGTTAGGCCCTGCAACTTACAAATTGCAAGATTTACTAGGACAGGAAGAAACTATTCCTCTAAATGGCCTTTGTCTCAAACATTACTTCACTTTAGTTGTAGGAACACTTTGTACACATTTAGAACTTTGTTTTTCTTGATTCTTTTAGTTTGTTTATTTTCTTGTTTGTTTCACCTTATTTCATAGCCTTAGTTTGTTTGCTTTTAATAAACCAGCTCAATTTTTGGTGCTTGGAAGTATAGGAATTTGATTAAACTCAAAATATTTGGATGTCAGGAACTACTTATGGGAAAGATAAAATGGTAAAGTTTGATCAAGGTGATATTCTTTAACTGTTGAAAAACGATGGAAAGGGAAGCTAATATTTAATCCCACATTCAAATCATTATAACCCCCATGAAATAACCAAGACTCATGAGGTTTGGAGTACTGTCTTGGAATTTCATCCATTCTCACATTAATACTTGTCTCAGGAAGCATATCATGATGGACCCATGGAAAGGAAGCAGGTATAACGGATATATGGTATTCAAAATGATCCCATTTATACAAATAAAAAAGGTGAAAATTCTTAGATTGAAAAGTCAAATTTTCTGAAATATTCAGTCTTCAATTAAAGAAAAATTGATGCTGAAGAAATAAATCATCAGACCAAAAGGGTTGTCAAAACAACGAATACCAGCAAGGTTCTTCTCAATCCGTGAGCATGATGAGAAAACAAATTTATCACTAAAAAAAAATGACATTGTGGATGGAAGAACACGTACCAAATTCTCAAAGTAAAAGAAGCAATCAAGGAAGACTCAGAAGACATTTTTAGTCATAAAGAAAGCATCAAAATAATTCTTATAACATGGGAATGAGGAACAAACAAATACATATGGCTTACTCTGTTACGATCCTTTGGAGTTGTACGTAGTGGAAACTTAAAGATAGGGGGTAAAATTAACTTCATACTTTGGCCCCATGAGAGTTATCAAGACACTTAACTCTTGGTTACCGTAATCCCAAAAGGAATGGTATCAATATGTGATGCTTGAAAGTTGCATCCCTGAATAAATATGGTTTAAATAAGTCTCAGGAAATAAATTTAAGTAATCACTGAAAATTCATAGTACAATACCATATGGAAATCTTGTCGTTCAAAGAAGGTTTTTTCAGAGATCTGTGCTCACCATCTAGTCGCCAATTGTTGCTCTTACCACTGATTCCCTATTTTTTTTTTACATTTTAGGGCCCCTCCTTGCACTTTTTAACTTTAAAAGAACAATTACACATGTTGACAAACTCAGATAAGCCCTCCCTACATACCTAGTATTTCCTAGAAGCTTGAGCAAAAGAATTTTCCTAAGCCTGAGATGTCAATTTGGTAAAAATACTTAGGAGAGACCTTGGAAACATCAAAAAGGGAGGAAAGGAAAAGCTGGAAGCGGAAAGATAAAAGTTGACATCGAGAAAGTTGAAGTCCCTCTTTCCGAAGTGCATAGTCTACTTTCCTCTTTGTGCTTTCCGCAATCTACCGAAGCAGAAAAGTAGAAATCAGAAAGATTAAGTTTAATTTCGTGAAAGTTGGTGAGCCCGCTTTCTAATTTCCTCTTTTTTGATTCCACAGATTGCAGAAAGCACAAAGATAAAGTTTATCTTCAAAAAAATTAGTGAACTTGGTTTCTGAATTCCTCTTTTAGAAAGGCTCCCACAAAGATCAACGGTCAAGAAAAGCTAAAGTGAAAATGCGGAAGCAAAAAGATCAAAATTAATCTTGATGAAAGTTGACATTCCTCTTTTTGATTTCCGCTTTCTGGAAGGCTCCCGCAAAGAAAAGTGGAAAAGTGGAAGAGGTAAGGCAGAATTGAAAGGGAAGAATGTGAAAAAGGAATATTTTTGATCATGAAAAGCTGGAGGTCCTCTTTTTGAGATCTGCAGCCCGTAACTTGATTTCAGATTGATGGTTGAGAACCACTTTGAAATATATCAACGTGAAGGAATCGAAAGGGCGGAAGCGGAAAGGAAGAAAGGGAAAGATAAATTTTAATCTCAAAGAAAGTTGACATTTCAATTTCCACTTTCCGCTATTTCGCAGAAAGAGATGTCAAGGCCATATGATCTAATAATCCAAATTAGACTCGATTCATCTTTTAAGATAATATAAGTCATTCATTTTCTGTTTGGTTTTTTGACTGTGAACCATTGGGGAAACTGAGAAATTTTCCTCTCGAAACTTAAATTAAATAAAATTGTTTGCGTAACAGGGCGACGAGAATCATATTTTTCTGTTTAGTAATCGATGCATATCATTAAATTGAAAATATTATGAATTATTCAATGTTTGCAGATCATATATATATCTCATTATGTCTTCTTTATGTATTGCAGGTATTATTGCTCACCAAGTTCGAATGTGGGAAGTGTGAAATGGAAGCAAGAGCATGGGATTAATCACCAAGAGATAGCACACGCGGAGGTGCAACAATGTGAGTGGTGCTTGAGTCAACCGAATATGATGCAATCGCTTGAGAAGCTAATGCACAAGCTGCTTGTATTTCCAGCAGGGAAAGGCTTGTATAAATTGATTTTTGGTTTTATGAAAACATTAGAGTTCTCATAGGTTAAGAGAATAAGAATATTGGGAATTACTAGGGTTAGAGGAGATGAAAGGTCACAGTGTGACAGATAAGGATAGTAATAAATAAGGGTGTAGAGCACCATAGAAAGGACTTTTGGCTGGTGAAAAGAATGTTGGACTATTTTGTAAAAGAGATAACTATTTTCTAATAAGAAGGATCGATTTGATGGAACAAAGAAATGCACAAAGATATAAACAGAATGTGTGGAATGCATCCTGTAGAAATATTTCTTCTTGCTTCTGTACATCATACAGTGAGATTGTTCTAACCTCCTGGAACTAATTCTTTGGTCATGAATGGTCTACTGTCTATATAAATGTCGATGTAATGACAGGGTAATAAATGGTTTAATCATATCAGAGCTATCTATGGTATTCTTTCTGCTATGAATGTGATTATTGTGTTGGAAGAACTATCTATTAGACCTATATGAACATTTTCAGTATATTACTCTGAACCCTAAATTTTCTCCTTGCAGGGATAGAATATATTATTTTTAGATTTAGATTTAAATAAGTCACTGAGATTTTTGTTCACTAGTCACCTGCATTTAGCTTACGCATCTGCATTTCACTCATTTAAACAAAAAAATTACACAAACGGTGGACCGGTCCGCAACCAATAAAATATTTAAACAACTTAATATATGGTAGCTAGACCATAAACCAGACGGATTCCTCACACTAAATGGTGGACGAACTAATTAGTATTATTTACTGGGGAAAATCCCTACTGTCGACACCTAGTATTTTTCTAGGAATCAATATAAAGACAAAGGGAAATGGTCCTTCTGTATTGCTTTGTTAATTTCTATGTACTACACACAGACACGCCACTTCCCATTCCTTTTAGACACGGTCACAAGTGGGGAGACCCACTCGCTATTTGAAATCGGGTAAATAAATCCTTCCTCTAGAAGTTTTTGGATTTCCTCCTTCACAATATATCTCATGTTAGGGTTGATTATGTGTTGGGGTTGTCGTACGGGCTTTGAATCATTTTTAATGTAAATATGATGTGTGCATAGTGCTGAGGGGATTCCCCTCATATCTGTCTACTCCCATGCAAAATCTCCCTTCTGCTATTTTAGTAATGTAAGAAGGCATTCTAGTTGGTCAGCTTTGAGATTAGGATTGATGTTCGGTGTTTTATCTAAGCCAAATTCTACTGGAACACTCTTGGATTTATCAATTACTGTAATTAATTCAGTATTACTAACTAAGGTTTCTTCTATGATTTTTTCCTGTTTTCGTTCTTCCATTGTGTTATCTAGGATCTGATAGGCTCTTTTCATGAAATACATAGGCTCTCTAATGAAATTATAGATGGTATCATCTTCAGTTTCTGTCTTAAAGGTCAAGGATTTCCCAATTGTTAATAAAGGTTGAATATCTTCTTCTTCCTCTAAGTCCACCCACAACGGAGTTTCAGTGTCTATTCTTGGTTTAGCTGGAGGATATAAAGTCAGACTCTTAATGGTACTTTCATAACAAATTTTCATGGATATTGATCTACAATTGATGTATGCATCTGCTATATCCAGAAACAGTCTTCCCAATATCAATGAGTTCCCCCCTAGGTACGACTTAGGATGTAAAACAACAAAGTCTGCAGGGTACTCCCATGAATCAACAAAGACTACAATGTCATCCACAACTCCTTCTGGTTTAAGAGTAGATCTATCGGTAATGTCTAGTATGGTTGGGGTAGGCCCAAGATTAGTGAGTCCTAGTTGTTTTAATGTCTCAATAGTCATAACGTTTATTGACGCACCTAGGTTGACTAAAAAATTAGAGATTTGAATCTGTCCAATTCAGAATGTGATAGTGGGGTTACCTGGATCAGCGTATTTGGCTAATGGTACTTTTTCCATCATTAGTTCAAATAGATGCTTACCACATGCATTTTAGGGGTGTCTCTCGGTTTCCTTCCTGGTTTCTTTACAACCAGGTCTCTAATGGTTTTGGCATAAATAGGTACGTCATGTAGGGCCTGTAAAAGTGGAATTCTTAAATAAATATTTTTCAACTGTCCTAAGAGGTTGAAACTAGGTTGTTCCACAGACTTTTGCAAGGTTAATCATTTAGGATACAATGTTTCTTTCGAAGAATATGTAGGTTCAGTTTTTGTGCATGTCTCTACAAGTATTTCAACTGCTGTTTCTTCATGTATTTCAATTTGCATTTCAACGTCCTCAATGATGGGGATCGTTGAACTGAATGAATTTCCAAATGGTGGGTTCATTCCTTCAGCAGTCATGGAGGATGGGACATCCTATATGACTATTGGTTCCACTACCCTACCCAGTCATAGGTGTAAATTGTTGCAAGGGAGAGGGGAAATGGAGTAAGCTAGCATGGTAGAAAATTCAAATTGTTGCACTGCCTTATTGTTGGGATTGGGGTTAGGTTGAGCAGGAAATTGAGGACAAAATAGTGCGCCATTTGATGCAACATTATTTGGGAGTTGAAGCTAAATTTGCTGATACTGCGGATAGAATGGTTGGTTATGAGAAAAATGGTTATGAGTAAACTTGTTTCCTAGATACAGATTTTTGCATCCTGGAGACCAAAAAGCTTGTTGGTTTGGCTTTGGTTCCCATGAAGTATAGGGGTTCGGATATGGTGTTACAAGTTGTGAAGGTTGGTGCTACTATGTGTTAGGATATGAGTATGATGGAGGAAATTGATTATTATAATTATTCCAAGAATTTAAAGGAGAAGGATCAGGCTGCATACCTAGAACCCATGGTTTCCACGACTTCTTCCTCGAAATGAAACATGATTTTTTTGTGTCTACAGTGGATTCTTGAAAGACTGCTTTGTCTTTCAAGAGTGAGGGACAAGATTTGGTATCATACTCTGATTTGCACAACCCACATGCTTATGCCTTATCAAGTGAACATTATTTTAGGGGATACTTATTCTGCACTTAGAGAAGAACACCCCAAGTACCAATTCTTCAAACAATTTTTTGTTTCTCTCTCATAAAATCCAGTTTTGAAGAGATGGAACTCATCATTTCATTTTTGAAATTCTCGAGGAGATTTCCAATCTTTTCCTGAGTAGTTCCTCCGCCAGTTCAATGACATAATTCCACAGTGTGATCAAAGGATTCCTTGGAAATATCTCCCTTCCCTAACAAGTTAAGCATGTCAATAGAATTGTCTCTTATTCCTCACAACAGAATAATCTTGAGAACATCCCTTCCAATCGTGGTTTATTTTTCCCTCTGTACATTATACATAAGCATTTACACAAAATCCTCCAAACTCTCTTCATATTTTTGCACCATATTAAATAACTCTTCTCTCGTATCCTTCATCCTATAGTATTATTGGTATTTTTTGAGAAACACATGTTTCATCTGCTCCCAAGTTGTGAGAGTTTCCTCATCCAAGCTCATAAACAAGCGTAGGGAATTGTATTTTAAGGTAGAAGGAAAGAGTTTCAGCTTCTTCTCACTGTAGGTGTAGTCATAAATTTAATAGAGAATTTTGAACTCAAAGAGGAACTTATCTGAATCTTTTGTGGATTTCCCATGAATACGGGGTAACACTGAGGGTGAAATATTTTTCATGGGAGCCTGTACAGTTGTTGCCAAATGGGGAACCAGAGTGTGGAAACTGTCTCCTCATGCTGCAGGTCACCATCATCATTATGAATTTACCTTACTTATTCCTCACGATATTTGTGGTGATGTTCATTATTCATTTTCAAATCCTCTTCTTGTTTTTTATTCTTATTGTTGGATAATAACTCTCGATTCATTTCTATTCCAATGCTAATGCATACATTTATACATTTCATGTGGTGGTTGAGATTCATCTTCCAACCAGCCTTTTCACCTTCCTATGTAACTATTCATATTCCTATTATGTACACTAACGTATAATCCTGACGGATTATATTCCAACAATCCCCCCCTTAATCTGAAGGGGTGTTAGTAAGTCTGAGCATGTTTCTGAATCTTTCAAACTTTTCTCGTCCAAGCGCTTTGGTGAAGATGTCTGCAACTTGATCATTTTTGGAACAATGTCGAAGATGGACTGTCTTGGCCTCTACATGACCTCGAATCAAATGGTACTTTGTGTTGATGTGTTTGGTTCGATCATGGAATCTGGGATTCTTAGCCAGCTTGATTGCAGAAGTATTGTCGATCAATAATGGAGTGGATTTCTCTTGTTTTTCTTGCAAATATTCAAGTATCTTCCTAAGCCATATTATTTCTTTCATTTCTTCAACTGCAGCCACATATTCTGCTTCTGTTGTTGAATCTACCGAAACTGACTGTTTGCGTGATCTCCATGAGACAGTTGCTGATCCAAGACTCATAGTGTATCCAGAATTTGATACTTATGTCTCCTTATCACCATCAAAATCTGAGTCTGAGTACCCAATAAGTTTGAAGTCATCCACTTTAGAGTACTTGAGTCCAACGTCTTGAGTCCCCTTCAAGTATCTTAGAGCTCTTTTTGCAGTTGACCAGTGTCCTTCACAAGGTTTATGCATGAACCTTGAAAGTATGCCAACAACGTAAGAAATATCTGGTCTAGTTGTTGTAAGGTAGATAAAACTTCCTACAAGTTGTTGATACTTGGTTGCATCCTCAAATTCTTTTCCTTCGCTTGATGTGAGCTTCATTTTCTGTTCCATTGGAGTAGAGATAGGGTTGC
>LPNX011113023.1:70150-107425 GCA_001517045.1 Pseudotsuga menziesii
GAGATGTGAAGACATTCTCTTTCAAGTCTCCATTCAAGAAAGCAGTCTTCACATCCATCTGATGAACTTTCCACCCATTCTGAGCAGCTAAAAGAGAGTAAGGTACGGATGGTATCCCATTTTGCTGTAGGAGAGAATGTTTCTTCATAGTCAATTCCTTCCTTCTGTGCATAGCCTTTTGCTACAAGCCTCGCTTTGTGCTTGTCAAGTGAGCCATCTGATCTGTATTTGTTCTTGTACACCCACTTGCAGCCAATTGGTTTGGTTCCAACTGGAGGGTCAACCAGCTTCCAAGTTCCATTCTTCATGAGTTCATAATACTCATTCTGCATAGATTCTTTCCAATCAACTCGAGTAGAAGCTTCTTCAAAGGAAGTTGGTTCAAAGTTAGCAGATAAATTAAATTCACAATCAAATGATACATCCATGCCATCACTTGAATTATCTGCTTCTCCTCCATCTTCATGTCTTTTTGAACTTCTTGTTCCCATCTTTCCAACTTCATCCAGATGGACACTTTCAAGTGTCTTTGTGGCCCATTTAGGAATCTTCCATGATGGTCCTGGTTGATCAACTGGTATTGCTTCATCATTGATTGAGAGTCTTCCAATTCTCTCAATCACATCATCCAGTTGAATCTCTTGTTTAGGTAAAGTAGCAGGAACTTCTTCATGCGGGGGAGTTGGTGCTTCATATGGAAATTCCAAAGGTTGATCCAGAATAGGAATCCCCCCTTCAAGGTTTGGAATTTCATATTCATTTTTAGAATATTTCTTTGGATGAGGATATTTTTCCAAATGATCAAGCTATCTCTCAATGGACTGGTCATTTTTATTAGTTTCAAGAAAAATGACATCTCTGGAAATAACAAACTTCTTTTTTACCTCATCATACAGATGGTATGCCTTGGAGTATTCTTTGTACCCCAGGAAAATGCATTTTCTGCTTCGAGCACCAAGCTTGTTTATTTGCTCCTTTGGAATCAAGGCATAACAAGTGGAACCAAAAACTATGAGATGCCTGACTGAAGGGAGATGGCCAAACCACATTTCGTGTGGAGTCTTGTTATCAAGAGCATTTGAGGGACTTCTATTTCTCAAATAGGGTGCACATTTTACTGCATCACCCCAAAACATTATTTTTACATTCTTGAAAAACATCATTGAGCATACCATATTCATTATGGTTCTGTTCATTCTTTCTGCTACACCATTTTGTTGAGGATTGTAGGGAACTGTAGTCTGATGTGCAATTCCATGTTGTTGAAGATAATCTTCAAAATCATTTGAAGTGTATTATTTCCCATTATCAGTACGAAGTGTACCAATTTTAGATTGTGCTTGTTGTTCTATCAATGCATGAAAGTCCTTTAATGTTTGAAATGCTTCTGATTTTGTCTTTAAACAGTAAATCTAGCACATTCTTGAGTAGTCATCAACAAAGGTCATAAAATACTTATTCCCATTAGCAGAAGGAGTTGGCATTGGGCCACATAAATCAGAATGCACTAATTCTAATTTCCTACTTGCTCTGAAATTAGATTCATGGAATGGCATCTTACTGTGTTTCCCTAATATATATGCATCACATTTGCTCTTATCTTTGGGAATGGTGGTTAAACCAAATACACCATTCTTTCTCAACAAACGAAGACTATTATAATTTAGATGACCAAATCTTGCATGCCACAATAAACTTGATGACAAATTACCTTCTCCATGATGAGAGAAGTAGGCATAGTTCTGAACTCTTGCAGATGAACCCTTTAGCTTCAGCAGCTTCCCATCTTCGTATCCAGTCATGATGACTTGGTTGTCAGAGGACTTTCTTATTTATACAATTCCATCAAACATGTGGATGGAATGGCCTTGCTGTCGAATCTGCACCAAGGACAGCAGGCTTCTCTGCAACTCTTTCAGATAAAGAACATTCTTCAACAAGAAATCAGGGAATCTAGGCATCTTCAGCCGAATGGTGCCCATTCCCTTTGGTTTAAGACTTGGCTTATCTGCAAAGTAAACTATGCCATTTATTGTTTCATTAAGTTCTTCAAAACAACCTTTTCTAAAATTCATGTGTGATGTTGCACCAGTATCAAGTAGCCAACAATCTATGTAAGATGAAAGTGAAATCATTTCATTAATACCAAGATTACAATGTGCAACAATACAATGAGCAGAATTTGAAGATTTACTAGCATATTCGTTCTTATTTTCATCTTTCTTCTGGTTATGTCTGTCTTTGATGGAGTCCCACGAAGCCCAACACTGATCTGATGTGTGTCTAGTCTTTCCACAATGCTTGCACTACAAATCTGATCTTTTGCTGGAGTTGTTTCTTCCTCCTATAGCTCTAAATTTTCTTCTTCCTTTGCCTCTCTTGCTGCTTTCTCCTTTGGATTGGTCTTTGGTGTGGTTCTTTGCTTTTTGAGCAAAGCAAAGTGATTCTATAGAATGCATCTTCTGTGATTGAATCTTGCAACTAAAACAATAGGAGTAAAGGTGCAGGTCTAAGTCTCTGCCACCTTATTTACAAACATAGTACAAGAAAATGATAATCTCTCCTTCAATAAACTATGTGCACTATTCTACACAATGCAGGTCTAAGTCTCTGCAATAGTTTGTGGTGCTTACAAACAAAAAGTGGTAAACTCGGTCATCATTGACAATTTGACACCAAGATACAATCGTAGCCTCCTAATCTCTTGTTCAGTCACATTGTATACTATAGACAACACTTACAAAATCAAGGTTGAATTCACTACAAAACTATATTATATTTATCCTCATTAGAAATGGCTCAAGATATATAGAAGCACACTTACAAATTTAAGAGACACCAACGAACACCAACATAGCTCCTTGAGAGAGGTCATAGGCACAATTAGAAGAGGCCACGCTCTGCAGATAGAGTCCACATAGCCTTAATCCTCAGCTCCTATTCTTCAATGCGACGGTCTTCTCAGTTGAGAAAGGGCATGAATCTCCACATACAATTCTCAGTCACCTGTCTTCAAACAAATTGCAGCAGAAATGAAAGAAAATTGAAACTCGTCAATTCAATTCAACGCACCAGTACCAACAACCTTCTCTGGCAATGTAGTCACAGTTTCTAGTAGGGAAGCTAACGCTTGGTATTCACGTGCAAGATAGAAGCAACAATGTTCAAACAGTGACAGTATTCAGAAAGGAAGCTTCACGGTCAAGTTTTCTAGATCTGTTGACGAGGGCAGAACCCTAGCAGAAACCTAGCAAAACGCGGGAAACTAGAGGGTGTCGACTTCTTCCTCTGGAATCTCCATTGCAAACTGTTCCTTCATGATATTCTTCACAAATGTCTTCAACTCTTTCATCAATGCATTTAACGCAATATCTCCACTTTCAAAACTATGATTCATGCCACACCCAGCTAATCACAAAGAATGCCAACAATCTCTTCTCATGACAGTCGGTGGAGTACTGGGTTAAAAACAACATGTTGAATACAGACGGGAACCATAACAACTTCCCCACTCAGGGAATTCTCTATTTCTACAAAAATAAAATAAAGTGCCAGCAAATGCTCATGGAATTCACGGGAAATTAGTCTTCAAACACCATCCAAATAGCAGTCTTCAAACAACATTATATAGCAGCTCCATATATTTAAGGATTGATACACACCTTCACGTAGATAGAAAATGGGAATTACACCACAATATCATTCAACGATGGTCTCTTCTCCACGCAGCTAACATGATCAACAACGATCTTACACGATCAACAACGATTTCACTCATGGAAGCATAGGACCTCCACGAGCTTACACGATCAACAACGATATTCAGTCACCGAAGCGTAGGATGTGGTCACAACTTCAAAGAACTCGCAGCATAAATAATATGAAATTGCAGCTTACACAACAAATTAGGGTTAGGCAGGTCTCATTTGAATTTTTCCAGTAGAGGGCAGTCGAGAGTGTCTAGCTAATTGAGGGAGTAACTAACCAACGGACTATTTCATACATCATTCCTCAATGCAGGTCTAGAAGAGAATAACACATACAATGAATGTGCACACTGGCTAGCAGGAGAAATGCATTGGTGCAGACTGACGATGGGTAGGCAGTCTGAAATGAATTGACAAAGGGCAGAATGGAGGTCTGGCAAGAAGAATGCCAGGACTGAAATGCAACCAGGAGTTATGGCAGGTGGTGCTCTAATACCACTGTTGGATAATAACTCCCGATTCATTTCTATTCCATTTATAATGCATACATTTATACATTTCATGCGGTGGTTGAGATTCATCTTCCAACCAGATTTTCACATTCCTATGTAACTATTCATATTCCTATTATGTACACTAACGTATAATCCTGACGGATTATATTCCAACACTTATAATCTTCAAACTTCTACCAAAATTGTAACTACTCATCTTTTGTAACTTCCTTTCTGTCTATTTGGTAAACCTCATCCGGTCGACCTATTCCCATAGAAATAACTCTATCTCCTAGAGTTTCTTCTACAGGGACACCAGATGGTGTCGCAGATCCTACTGTTCTCTCCATTGTTGACACTGATGCTTCTAGCCTAGGAGAAACATGGCTTCTTCTAACAAATGATGGTCCTTGACTTTGAGCTCTAGTATAAGAATTAGACCTAGAAACTATTTCACCAATGGATGTATTTCTCCCTAATCCTAGGCTACAACCACGACCTATACAACCTGCCAAGTTAGTATTTTGGGGATTTCTAGGAATATCCCATTGAGTTCTTCTCATATTCATGCAAACCTATAAATCATGCAAGATTAAAATCATACCTCCTAAAGAAAAATGAATCAATTCAACTACTAGCTATTCCTACCAATTACCTTCCTCAGCAATAGCGCCAAAATGTTGGGCACTCTATATACTCATTAATTACTTAACAAGAAGCATGTTCAATATTTAATTGTCAACCCAAGGAAGTCTATTATTTCAAAGGCAATTAGCAAACTATATGCATAGAAATGTTCAGTAGTTGATAAGTAAAATGAAAGTCACTCAGTTCTAATTACTGTTTAGCCAACTCATATCCCTGTAAGAAATCAAAGTAACATTACCCATCTAGGAATTGGAAATAAATTCTATTTCCTATCATACTAATATGCAGGTTTATGATCTAAACATAAATCCACCTGAATTACTTTTCCAGGAAATGAAAGTCTAATCTACCAAATCAGAAAGATCTCTACTAATTAATCAAACAACAAATTCATCAAAGAAAAGGACTTATCTAATTAGGAAAAATATAGAAAGATATATAGTGCACACACAGAGGGTCTGAGCAAGTATGTAACAACTACTACACAATTCTACAAAAAAGGAAAGACTAACTAAACAATCAACCATCACACCAAATCTCCTACAACAAACCAAAGGAAGCCAACATATGCGATCACTAAAAAAATGCAGTTGCATCTAACCATGAAAATATATGAAACTGAAATTCCACACTTAAATAGAAATAAAATAAACTACAACAACTAAACTACCAGCAACTCTATTAGAAGGGGGTCCCTGGACTTCAAACATAGATGCCATTGAAAACTCACAAAGGTTGTAATAGATAAATAATGAAAATTTTCACTCTTTTATTAATATAAGAATTCCAGTTACAGTCGTAGGAACTCTACCGTGTCTTACAACTTGCGAATGAACTAAACCCTTGGCTCTCCCTACCTGCGCATATTTATACAAGAACAAATCCATTGTGTTGCATCAATTTCAGACAACCATGAATATATTTGATCTTCAGGCTGCCAAATCATGGCGACAGTTACAACTAACAATCCTTGCACAAAATCAGCTCGGGAATAAATAAGCTTGTACGTCGAGTTGTTATATGAACTGACATGCCCAACAACTTGCAGAAGATTCTTGAAGAGTTTCAGTTGCAATCATGGAAGCATATTCGAGATTCCTTCTACATTTAAGGTTGACCACATCGTTTGAGCAGGTAGTTGATACCAAGAGGTACTAAATTCCAGATATGATGAGCTGTTGCAGTTTCACCACCTAGATATGAGAAACTATTGTTGTTGCGCCACCTATGATTCTGATTCTTTATTTCAAAGCATGGACAGATCAACACAACGAGAGGTAAAATCCATTATTATAAATAAAACCAAGCATAAAACAAAACAATAGACAATGATTTATACCTGATATGTTTTATTCTTGTTTGTATGAGAAGGATACATATTTTATTGCAAAACATAGGTGGAAATAGGGAAAAAGGATGAAACAGAGTATGGTAAAAGGGGGAAAATTTAGGACCCAACAGTGGTCACTTTGAGGAAATATAATTTGAATGATTTAAAGTTTTATTTTTTTATCTAGAAGGGTTACTAGAAGATAAAATTCAGTGGAAATTCTTGATGTTCCTCAAGGGAAGATTGAGATTCAAAATTCAAAGTTTTGTGGAGAATAGAGGGACACAAATTGTACTTGGTATAAATGATGATATTTGTAATGGTTTCAAATGTTAGAATAGTGAGAATATGCATGAACATACAACAATATGTTTGCTAGCATGCAAATAAATAGAATGAATCTACTCGTCTATCCTTATATACATACAAGAAACAATAATCAATGTAAGAAACTAGATACAAGATAAAATAAATGATAAACCAGATAAGCGTGGTAAAACACAAAATGAGGAAACATCCATGGGAAGGTATGGTATTATTATTCTATATAAATTTCCAATCTTACACTTGATCTCCACTCCACATATGCTTCACAACTTTACAATATAATTCACAAGAGAGTCCGAAAGGCTCTCCTTCACCTCTATTATATAGCTACTGGTATGGAAGAATAACATCCCAAATATATGTGGGGGAAATGATTTTCCACCTCCTTATCTCAAGAATAGAAATAGAGTGTATTACTCCATGATGCATGTGTGATAACTCCTTTTACATAATATTATAGTTATTCCTTCCTTCCTTTGCTATATAAGACATCTTACAACATCACACTAGACGTCATTACACATGTAATATTAAAATTACACATTCCAACACTCCCTTAACGATTACTAGGGATAAGAACACATGTATAGAGGAATATGACATTACATTAGGTTCCTCCTTTGATGAAAAATTCCCACATTCCCAACAAATTTTGAAGATACATAGAATTTGCATATGCCATGGATTTGGTGAAGATAACAACTTATTTTTGTTCTATGGGACAATGCTCCAAATAAATAACACCATCCACCATAAGATCTCAAATCTAATCAATATCAAGGTCAATGTGTTTACTCTTGTAGTGATACATTGATTTATGTGCAAGTTGAATGCAATTTGATTGTCACATATTAATTTGGTAAGAGACTTACGAAATTATCCAAGCTCTATAAGAACATGTCAGATCCACATTAACTTAGTTTCTTCTTTAGCTTCCCTGTACTTTGATTTAGAAGAATAAATAAAATGAGTTCTTAACTTCTTAATAGACCATGAAATCATACTTGAACCAAGCTAAGAATATGTACACTGCAATATACCTTCTATCCAAAGCATCCCCTACCCAGTCATAATCTGTATAACCAAGAAGTGATAATGTATCCCTTCCAGAATATAAGACACCATAATACATTATCCCCTATGAATATCTGAGAAATTTGTTTTTTTCTTTCCAATGAATTTCATGAGGTTTTTGCATAAACTTCGAGACCATGTTGAATACAAAAGAGAGATCAAGCCTGTTGTATGCCAAATATATCAAACTCCCCATAAGTTGATGATACAAAGTGGCATCAAAAGGATGATTATCATAATCAATAATTACCTTTACACTAGACTGAAATAGCCTAGGTGAAGGCTTACAATCACCCATATGAAACCGAGCAAGTAAATCTGTAGCATACTTAGGCTGAGACATGAATATACCATGAACCATATTCCAAATATGAAGACCCAAAAAATAATTCAATAGGCCTAAGTCATTAATTTCATATTGTTGTTTAAAATTATTCCTCATTTCCTATATAAAATGTAATATGGCTTCCAGTAAGGATATGATCATCCACACAAAGTACCATAATGAGGACATCATTGTAGCAGGGATTTCTCCTTACTACAAGGGCAAGAATGGCTCCCTTCCATCTATAGGATGGAAGGGTAGGTTCCTGTGTGTGGAAAATGCATAAAAGAAAAGCAGAACAGAAAGGAAAACAAATGGACAAGAAACGACCGTGATCCCCTCTGCAAATAAGGTTAGGGCTCCACTCTGAGAACCTGCAAACATCTATTAAACAGAAATAAACCTGAAAAACAAGATAAGAAGAAAGACTACAAATAGATATTGGTTAGGAACAACTAAAATGCTAAAGCAAATACATAATAAAAACTAGGTTATACCTCTCCTTTGGTGAAATGGGCCACCACACCCTGGCTAGAAGAAGCACCTCCCTATCTCACTCAACAATGGAGGAGCTATGGCTCAATGGGGAAGATGAGTGGAAGAGAGGGGGATGTGGATGGATTGAGAGGCAAAGATTCTCAAGGAATCCATAGGTAGCATAACAGTATGCAAGAGAGGTGTCGTTTGAGAGTGACCCCCACCCCTCTCTTTATAGATTTTGTGGGGACTTTTAGGGTTTTAAGCCCTTGGTCAAGGATTTAGCCCCTTACACCCTAACTTTAGCTCCTTTTAGGGTTTTAGGCTCCTTTGAGGCGGTTTAGCCCCTTTTTGGAGGCTTTAGCCCCTAGGAGAGTTATTTAGGCTCCTTTTTGGGGTTTTAAGGCCCTTTTCTTCATTCTTAATCCTTTTTGAGGGTGTGGGGGTCTAATGGAGTGATACGACGGTCGTGTATGGATGTCCTTGGGTGGTATAGGCCATGTAGAGCTGAGTGAGGGATTTTTCGGGTTAACAGATTGCCCCCTAATGTGCGAGGGAAGGAGCTCATTGAATGACCAACGGACATCATAGGATTTGTTGTGGAGAGGTGGTGCTTCCGGGGCTAGGGCATGGTGGATTTTTGTTTTTGTATTAATATGGTTCCCATCAATGGGTGAGATACAAATAATGTGTGACATGTATATGGATGAGGTGGGCATCCCCATTCTCATGACAATGTCAAAAGAATAATTTGATCTATGCTCTAAAATACAAGAGCCGATCATATACAACTAATGGTACATAATGGTTGCCTCAATGTGAGGCTGAATACAATATTGATCTAAAGAATTGGTACATTGGACCCGTGGAATTCTCATGGAATGCTCTATATTCATGACTGACGGCCTGCTGGATCTAGGACAGTACATAGATGTATGGAGTCGCTGATTGAGAGTCTCTATGGTACAAGTATGCTGCATCAATCATAAATGTATATAGAAGCATTGGTGGGGCTTCTAAACACTATCTCCAACGCAACCCAGAAATCACAAGGGACATAACCTGTTTAGGTCCCTCGAATAGACTCCTCAATGTGCTAGAGTTAGGTGACATCCAGGGTCTTCAACCAAATACTGCACGGACCAAACCTTGTATGAATCTCAATGGTGCGATGATGTAGTTTGAGTCAAGCACTTGAGAAACAACCATCCCGAGAGGCACTAAGGACTCCTCTCAAGTGGTCCAAGGAACTCATTAATGAGGTTAATGAAACCAGGATATAGGGACCTCTGGGTCTATCCTTTGGAATATGTGTGTTGTCATTGACAGAGGGAGACCTGCCCCTAGTCAAGGCAATGGTGTTTCCTTGACCAGAAGCACAAGGGAGATAACAGAAAGGTGTGAGACAATCTATAGATTGAACCACTGAATGGGAGGGGGGGGAGGGAGGGGTAAGAATTGAATAGGGGTAGGGGGAGTGTGGTAGACTCAAACTTCCTTTGTTCAGAGTATGACGGCAGGGCGGACCAGGAAGCAAATGAAACTGACTCGTGGGAATGGGATCATAGCTGTAATACTGGGAATGTCACTGCAGATGAGAAATACTTAGGGTAGGTGGACACTTTTGATATTGATGGAGTCCAAGGAATACACATTGCATAGTACTCTAAACAAAGGTGACCTAAAGTGGGAATGCTGCCAAATTGTTATTTGTGGGGTGGTGTCTAGAGACACCATTGTGGTACGATCTCATGGATTTTTGGCGAGCCAGAGAAGGTAAATGCTCGATGGTGCTTTCAATTTTAGAGAGTCTGAAAGCACAAAGAAGACTCCAGTGGGGGCTCTTTTTCGTTGGTAGTCTCCTATGCTTGAAAAAGGATAAAAGTTTACATAGGAGAGCTCGCCCATCCTTTGGGGGATGAGAGACTTCTTTATCGTTGGTTGTCCAATCAGGTCAGAAAAGGTTAAACCTATACTGACTGGACGGTCATTCAGATACTTTTACGAACATGAATGAAACCAAGTTTGCTCGGCAATCTTTTCTTGATGAGAAGGTTGGAAAAGAGCTTAATGACAACCTATAGTGAGATTTTTCGTAAAATGCGGCCCCTCTGCCCGAGAAAACATAAAAGTATGCATAGGGGAAGGATCTTGGCTTGAGTGTGCCAAGGAGATCCTTTTCAATTGATGGTCTACATGGTCCGCAAAAGGAGGTAAATGAGACGATGTAGACTCCCTTTCCTGTACTTTAGCGAGCGGGAAAGGAAGCAGCTATCTTTTAATTGTTTTGAGGAGTCAAAAAAGAGCTTAAACGAAACTCCTCTATGGTCAACCAATTGTGGTGGCACAGGTGCTGCCCCATGTCGGGACGGTGGATAGTGGTCCAAAGGTCATCTATGCAGTATGGACGGAATAGAAGGCTCTCAAAAATACCAATACATGCATGGGATAGATCGCAGTAGAGGCTCGTGAGTCAAGGCAGTAGAGGCATGCAAACCGAGGAGGCTCTTGAACAGAGTCCAGGAGAGCTGTGTGTGAGTTGCGGTGGACGGACTTGACTACATGTGATGTGAGTGCAAGTCTAGGGACACTTATATGCCAAATACATGCAAGAAAAAATAAATCTTTTTATGGACAATGGTCCAGAGATCCGCATAAGGTGTGGTGGATGAAGTAGACAATTATGTGTTAAAATACAACATAAAAATAAAAATGGTGACCCTTAACGAGCGGTGGCCCGAAAAAACCGCATGAGTAGCAGTAGGGAAGAGTGATACAAGTACAGGTCTGCAGACACTTGCATCGCCATGCTGTGGCTCGTAGATCGAGGTAGCTTTTGGGAAATGGTCCCAAAATTTGTTTTTTAAACATGAGATGATGGTCTCCTAAAGAGAGAGAGGGCGGAATTCTAAAACCAGTGGCATGAACGGTGTCTCAAATGGACTCGAAATGGTGCTATTATGTCGGTCGAAAGAAATTAGGTCAAATGGGGCCTATATAAGGGTGGGATCCACTTGGTGAGGTGTCATTGTCACCGTTCATTGTGGAGTTGGAGAGGTGGACCCTAAATATTCATTTGCTGATTTCTCTTGATCTAACCAATGGTTTCGAGTTCCGTGACTTGCAGGTAAGAGCTCTCGCTAAATCTCATCTTTTTGGTGGTTTACATTCTGCATTTGGTCACTCGGAGATCCTCCATGAGCATTTTGGGGTTCATGGAGCCAAGTTGCACCTTTCAAAGGAAAAGAAGTGACCTGGTCGCATCTGTGGGGCATTTGTGAGCGATTTGGTTGCTTATTTTGCCCAAACAGGTGCGACTTGGCCTCTGAGGGGTGTTTTTTTTTTATGAGAGCAGTGGCTGACATTAGGGTTTTTCCATGTGCAGGATGGCTGAGATCAAGTGGCAAGAGAGAGACTGCAAAGACCTCTGGGAGGAATCATTATGAGATGGGAATGTGAGAGATACATTGGCTTGTTGCGGATTGCTGAAGTTCATGAGGATACCCCTCATGAAGAGCTTGAGTTTGCTACTGCAAACACTGGTGAGTTTCTGGGATGTATATGAGGAGGAGTTCAGCTTTTAGGGCAAGTGGATTGAGATCATGGTGGTGGATGTATACTTTATGACTGGGCTCCCTATGTTGGGAGTTGTGGGTGATTTGGCACCATTGTTGTCTGGGGGGAAGACATTGGAGGAGCTATGTGATAGGAACTATTATGCTATGGTGTATGTGCATGGCTCCTATATTCTGATGTGTGACATCGAGGATCTATTGACATGGGTGGTGGCAAAATTTCTACTGCGTATCTTGGGTTCCATAAGGAGCCACAAGATCTCTGGAGGGAAGCTTCAACTAGTAGAACGTGCTATATGGGGCACGTACTATGGATGGGGCCAAATGTATCTTTAGGCTATTTGGTGGAAGCTAAACAAGTCGAAGTCATCTAGAGCAGGATTTATTTTTGGCTCATTTCTATGTGCTTTCCTTTTTGAGAAAGTACCTACATTGCGTCCACACCGGGCTATGCAGGATATTGGTCCACGGGAGCCACAGATGTATCGGTCGTGCCTAATGATGATTCGAGAGGGTGGCGGCAGAGTGGGCCGTTTCTTTACTGAGGAGTTGTTAGAGCAGTGGCGACAACTTCCGGTGGTGATCGAGGAGTACCCGTACGCGGGTATGAACTATCATGGGGACCTCGAGATGCCTTGACCTCCCGGCTAGGCGTGGGGACTAGCTGGTATGTATGTGTGATGTTTTTATGTTCATCTTTATACATAGTGTAGTTTGAGCTGGTTGATAGTTATATGTTGATATGTGTGGACTGATGGTGTCCTTATTTGTGTATGCAGATATTGGTCCTCGCTCGCCACTCGGGCATCGGAGGCGGGTGGTTACCATAGCTCCTGCGGCGGTTCCTACTGGAAACCCTCGCAGGAAACGATGAGAGATGGATGGACTATTGCCGCATCTGGTGCAGCTTTCTACTAGGATCTCTGTTGATGGGTGGCAGCATCTGAGCAGCGATTTGATCACTTCTATTCATATTTTTCCTCCTGAGTGGACTGCTGTGATGAGGAGGATGGCTATGGCCTGTGAGCAAGTTCATCGGGCAGTGAGAGGTGATCTTCCTGTGGAGGATGAGTCTTCTAAGGAAGATGATGATACTGAGTCAGATGATGAGTCTGAGTTAGATTAGAAGACTAGTGGGGCTATCCCTAGTGCATTGGTGCACTTAGGAGTTTTTGTGTTGTTATGTATATCGTGCTGAGAAAGCATATGTGGCTTCTCATTTTGTATTGGACATGTTTTGGACATGTGAATAATTGATTTATATATATATTTTTGATGCACGTGGATGGGATTTTATGGTTTTATTATGTGAGTCTTTTTATGATGATGTGAAATGCAAATGCCTATATGATGTATTATTACACTTGTGTGTGTATTTCTAGATATGATTATGCATGATGTTATGGTTGTATGCTCCCTATATGTGATTATGAATGTGCCAGTTTAGAATATCATTAACCATTTGATCTGCGACACTATTGAGGTTTCTGGGAACATGTGTGAATATGATGGATTCAAATGTTCTAACCATCTATTTAGTGCACAGGAACTTTCTAAAGAGGCAAGGATCACGTACCTGATCATAGTTGTTCAACTAAGAAATAAGAAGCTAGGAGTCTAAGAAGACATCGAGATGGTGAACGCCTAACTAAAGAGCGGTAGCCAAGAGGCCATTGACACCATCGTATTCATCCTAGTTGTTGGTTGCAGTTCCCACGCATATTTTGTCGATATGGATCAACTCGTGCGATGGGGAGTAGATGACCCATGCAGCCGAGGAGAGGTTTGGAGACCATCTGCTTGCTCCATCAGCGAATCCCATATACTAGTTTGAGGTGTAATCCATTTGGAGAAATGAGGGGAAATGATACATAAGAGTCACTTTTGAAAAATGTGTAAAACAAAAAAGGAGAAAGACTAGAATACAAGTTGTACTGTCGTCACTCAAAGGGGTGACGTTAGAGAAAGTCATTTGGAATTTCCAGGGATCAGCGGTCATTCCTTTGTGTGACATGATGAATCCTTATAGATGGCCCATTGGGACATAGAAAACACACTTGAAAGGGTTTAAGCAGATTCTGTACTTGTGACATCGTAGGAAGACTTGTCCCAGGTCGTCTATGTGCTGTGTTTGATTCTGTGACCGTGCAATGAGGTTGTTGAGACAAACCAACATGATGTGAACGAGGTCGTGGAAGCAGTGTGTCATGGTGCACTAGAAGGTGGATCCATCATTTTTGAGGCCAAAGGACATGACTTGATACACGAATGTGCCCCATGTGGTTTTGAATACGGTCTTATAACGGTCTTCTTTTAGGATTTGGATTTGATTATATCCAGAAAATCCATCCATGAAGGAAAAGGCCTCATGTCCAATGCATGCATCAATGATTTGATCAATGAAGGGTGTTGGGAAGTTGTCTTTGGGACACACCCCATTGAGTTCATGGAAGTCTGTGCAAACATGAATGGTACCCTATTTTTTGTTCATGGGAATAGGATTAGAAACCCACGTGGTATAGGCAATGGGGTAGATGAAGCTAGTTGTGCGCAGCTTGTCTTTCTCAGCTTTGACTGCGACCACTTTGGAAGGATGGATGGGCTGTTGCTTTTGGCATACGGGGGCCACATTGGGCCAAGTGTCAAAGTGGTGCTCCATGATTAATGGATCCAACCCAGGCATTTCAGTGTACGACCAAGTGAAGATATTGTGAAATTCTTGGAAGAGAGCTTTGTAGGAAGCAACCTCTTCCAGGGAGCAAGATGCCCCCAACATGATTTCTTCAACAATCTCAGGATTGGTTGAGATGTTGATTTTGATGGTGGGCGGGATGTTGGCCATGTTCCCTTCTTCGAAAGTGTCTGGTGCCGAAATGGGGTTTTTGAACCAGTCAAGTTTCCCATGAATGAAATCCTTGGTTTCCACGAAAAAATGGTAGGACTGCGACACAAGTTCTTCTGGGAGGAAGAACAAACGGTGGTGCATGTGATCCCATGGGTATTCCAAGGTGATTAGGGCTTCAAGTATCTCCTCATCACTGCGGAAGCAATGAAGAGACAGGTTTAATGGACCATCATTGGAGGTGGAGACGTTAGGGTTGGTTGAAGTGGACATCATGTAAATGGTCATGGTGTCTGAAGAAAAAGGTGGGGGGTGAAATTCTTTGATCAAGGTGATCTCATATTCAAGGGAATGTTGACGGAGGTCGGCTAAAGTGATTCAAAATTCAGGTAAGTCTTGGCAATGGTGAGAATAGTGTCCATACAATCCACAAAGGGCGCAAGCATGGTTTGTTCTCAATGCCTTGTTTCTAACTATCAACGCAATTGGGAGTTTGACCATGACAATGTTTTCATTTGTATCAATGGTAGGCAAATGCGCATGGATCATTGGGATTTTAGGGAAATTTTGAGTTGGGTGGCCCTGTTGCTCACAGACATTGCAAGGTGGGACTTGTCCCAGCTCTGTGGTAGGTTTCGCATTCTTGCCCCTGGCCCTTTTTGGGTGGGGCGGTGTGGGTGCAGGTGTGGTGGTTGGATTTTGCGGACCAGGTGGAGGGTGAGAATCGACCGCAATGGGTTGCACCAGGGTTAAAACAATTTGGGGAATTGGTGGTTGAGTTGGTGGATCAAGATACCACACCAAAATTCCCAATGTAAAGTTGGGTAGGCTTAAGGTGGCCATTACCGGCTTGCTCATGACACCAGGCAGGGGAAAGAGGAAGGGAATCGTATGGACTGGAGATGAAACTAGCATGTAATTATACTACTGTGGATGATGTTGTGGTTGCTGTTGGTGTTGTGGTTGTGGACAATGTTGTGGTTATGTTTGGGGCTACGACTGCGGTTGTTGTTTGGGTGCAGCGGTGCTGGATGAGACCATGCACTAGTCCACAGTCTCATTTTGTGTCGGTGGTGGTGAAACTAAGGGGAAAGGAGCCATCGTGGTGGTATCGACAAACAACCCAAGGCCCACATTCAACAATGGGGAGGCTAATGTGTTGTCAACCATGGTGTTGATTGTAGGGACAACATTGGCGTGCGTGGTCATCCCTTGGGGATCAATGGTGTTGATGGTAGGGATAATGTTGGTGGGTGTCGTTAACCCTTACGGATCATGATAGGTGAGTTGATAAACCGTCATGATCTTCCCTTCCTGGGTGAACATCATGAGATGAAAGACAGTTGATGCGACCACTCTCATGGCATACATATAACTTCTTCCGAGGAGAAGGTAATAGTCCAGTTGAGTGTTGATGACCTCTATGTCGATCGGCACTATCTTCCCGGCTAATGTGACGGGGACATGGGGGAGGATTCCTTGGGATTTAGTGGGATGGCCATCATAAGCTTGCAGAGTCATGTAGGATGGTTGCAGAATTGGTGATCCAAGTTTCTACCAGACTAGGGTAGACATAACGCACATAGATGCCCCCTCATCTACTATGCATCGGTGCACAACCAAGTTCCATATAGAGACTGGTATTTAGAAGGTGATGGTGGATGGCATGCATGGTTCTCCATTGTCCGAGTCGAATGTGATCAACTTGGAGTCGGAGGGGTCTACAGCCCCAAGGGTGGCTAGTAAGGATTTTCGCTACATTGGGCATGTTTTGAGTACCTCAAGAGCAGACATGGCTATTGGTGTTTGGGCCAAATCATCCACGATGCTATAGCTCACTGTAGCTCTAGTCGTGGTGTTATTGGAAACTCGACATATGGAGGGTGGGGGAAAGGGGGTAACTAAAGAGGTACATTGACTAATTTGGACATAGATGTTGCTGATGTGTCAGATGGTTCGATGGTGGTACCATACTTATTCCATTTTGGTTTGTAGGTTAAGCTCTTAAGTTGTCATGGCTAGCAGGTAGTGGACACCTGTTTCTGCCATGGGAGGTGCCCCCAAAGCATTGGGATTGGCCTGGGGAGGGGGTGTGGTTGCCACCAATCCTTGGAATGGTAGTGGGTTTCGAAGCACCATGGGGGGAGGTCCTTGTGGTGCTGGGTTGGGTTGGGCTTGGTTCGTAGCATTGGCGGCCTGTTGGGCCTTGCTATGAATGGCTTGCTTAGCATGACCCATGAGGGGACACTCGAATGTGTAGTGCCCATAGACATAACAGAGTGTGCATGGTTGGTTTGTATGTAACGGGGTGTTGCATCTAGGTGCATTTGGTCATGGGGGGTTTTGGGCGGGTCGATGCGCTGGGCCATTGTTGGGAGGGTTTGGTTGTTGACTGCCTCCCTGTGGTTGATTATTGGCTTGGTTTCGGGGTTGATTATTTCTAGCTTGCCCTTGTTGGGGGTAGGATGGTTGGGATGGTTTTGTTGTGCAAATACGTGTCCCAATGGAGCGGGTTGAGCAGGGGCGGGGGATTGAACCGCTTGCACTGGTGGTGCATAATAAATTTGCGTGGGCTGTGGTGCCACAAATGTGGACATTTCCCCCACGTAGTGTTGTGTTGGCCATGACATGGCCTGAGCTTGCTGCGATGGTGCAAGTTGTGCGTAGGAAGTTGTTGCTTTGGACTAGGACATCATTCTGGTGTAGTGTGGAGTTTGGTTTTAGTAAGCAACACTAGTAGTGTTGCTTGGTTGTGGTGGAACTGTAGGTGGTGTCGAACGGTGTTGTGGTTGTTAAGATATTGAGCCTATGATTCCATCTACAGCATGGGATTCCCCTGGTGCATCCCTGTAGGAGGTACCTAGGCGAGGAACATCTGGAATGACGGTGTACAGGTATCCAGACTAAGCGTAGATCAGGTCAAACTATTGGGCTTTCAGTATGGCCTCCTCTTCAGATTGAGGACGTTCGGATGTGATGTCCTTTGCTATGGGTGGGAGCAAGGTTTTGAGAAACCAATCCATGAATATCCTATCGTCAAGTTGGATTTTGCAAAAACTATGACGTCGCCGCCACTCATGGATGTGGTCAGTTATATGTGTCGTAGTGCTCTGGCGGTAGGATAATAGGATCTCTAGCCCTTCGCCATATCTGACAGGGAGTTGGAAATACTATAGGAACATCAAAGCTAAGGAGTTTAAATCTGGGTACTTGGCTTGCGGTAGCTCAATGTACCATTTGGTTGCTGCACCTGTGAGGGTGCGTTGGAATAGTCTTAGTCTGATCAAGTCATCTATGATGCTATTTAAGGAGCACCATAGATGAAATGTTATAATGTGATTTTGGGGAGACTCCCCTTCCTTGCCTTCAAACTTGGGAATGTTTGATGGCAACTTGGTTGGTATGGGAGGCCAAAAGGTTTGATGGCTGATGGGGTCGTTTGTCAATCGAGCCAAATCAGGTAAGTTAAGATGATCCATGAAAGGAAGATTTGACCCCAAGTTAATGTGAGATGGGGCAGCGATAGTGGGGGGGTTTGCAGGTGCATAGTGCACCTGCATGGCTGGGGGAACTTGTGGTGGCACCATTGTAGATGGGCCAATGCCCACAAGTGTGGTGTGAGGGGTAGTGTGGATGGAAGGGACACTACCCCCATGTGTGACAGGAGGGACAATGTATGTGGATGGGGCATTTCCCCCCTATGTGACAGGAGGGGTAGTGTATGTGGAAGGTCCATTGCCCACAAGTGTTGTAGGTGGGATAGCTTGAGTTGTTACTATGGGTGGTGGTAGTTGATTGATGATAGTTTGCATGACCATGTTGGGGCCACTTGCAGGGTTTTTAGTGACAACTTGTGGTGTCAACATGGGTCCACTAGCTATGGCTATGCCAGAAAATGGATCTAGGTTTGCACCAGCCATGGGGCTTGATGGTGCAGCGTGGAGGTCTGGTTCAACCTGATATGGGTCTGAATCTAAATCCGAGGCTGTGTGGCCTTCTAATGGTGTGAGAGGTCGTCGAGAATGGTCTTGACGGTGTCAGTTCAATGTCCCTAATTGTGGTTGTTCACCTCTTAGGCGTGAGGAAGAGCGTGGGGGATCAATTGTTGTTAGATTTATGTATTAATCTGGTGGGAATGATATTTTGGACCCCAGTTTCAATGGCTTCCTATTGGTTGTAGGTTGTCACTCGGCCAACAAGACTACCAGAAGATAGCACTTGGCTTTTTCCTCATGGGCGTTTCTACTCAATCAGTGGGGGTCATTGCCCATTTCACTTGGCAATTCCTCTCAGTGGCCAACTACTTTGGGGTTCCCATGGTACTCCTCACAATGAGTTTCTGGGCTGAGCCCAAGTACTTCCCACGGTTAAGGCAGTCAGGGACTTATGTCCTCAAAGACTGCAGATTTTTGAACTTAGTGTAAATTAATCAATTTTATTGGCTCTCTCAACATCATTAACTGAGTGGGGTTTGTTACGTGGTATGGTGTATATGTTTTGCTATTTTTCTATTATCAGGTGGCTGTAAGTGGTTTATGAATATGTCATAGAGTTCATATCATTGTGAATACAAGCAGTAAATAAACATAAATCGTGTAAACAGATACCATTGTTTTTACCCTGAATGTTGATGGCCTAACTAGGTGACTACCTTACACCTATATTCTTCTTCAACTGAGAGAAGGTACTGGGCTCTCAACGCAATGGGACTAATCCCATCCGTAGATCCACAGGTCACTTCTCGGATGCAAGGTTGGTCAACAAGGAGGATGCTTAGTGCCGTGAGAATCACTCCTTCTCTACCCCCTCTACCTTCCAAGTCATCCGTTTTTAACAGTTTTGAACATTATTCAGTGAAGGGCCTATTACTATACGAGATGTGCCCTTCGTCGTATCCTAGAATACCCTGAAGGGTGATGACTGGGTAGAGGAGGAAGGGTAAGAAAGACTGTTAATTTTATGTCAGTTTTAGTTAAGCTATGTTGATTAAGCAATTAAATTTATTTACACTTTGTCTGTACATGAAATTGTAGTAAACTGAAATAGAAACAGAAATAGAACTACTATGCTAGATAGAGGCAGCTGAGCCACACTGATAGTCCCTAGTAAACTGAAAATTAACCTCTAATTGACAGAACACACATTTCGGGTCAAATTTGGTGAGGGGGTCGCAAATTTTTTTCAGAAACAGGCGAGTTGGTCGCACAGATTTCACAAACATAAGCGTTCTACCTTTCTGAGTGAAGTCACACCTTTCAGGGGAAAAAGGGTGACCTGGTCATGCCTGTGACGCCTAAAAGAGCGGCATCATCCCTTGTTCAGGCTTGATAAGTGCGACCTGCTCCGAATTTGGGGTTTTTCTGATCCTGAGTGAGATCTGGCTAATAGTAACTTGTACTATGGCCAAACAGACTCGGATTTTCCTTACAGAGGCTTCAGAAACAACAAAAAATCAATTTAAACAATATTTAACCTAGATCTGACAAGAAATTAAAACTAGGGCATAAACCAAAAAAACTTGAAAGTTCAAAAAACTGAACCAGGGATCTTGTGGGATAGACCTAGTATGGTCGCCAGTTCTATAGCAGGGATTTCTCCTTGCTACAGGGGTAGGAATGGATCGCTTCCATCTATAGGATGGAAGGGTAGGCTCCTACGTGTGGAAAATGCATAAAAGAAAAGCAGAACAGAAAGGAAAACAAATGGACGAGAAATGACCATGAGCCCCTTTGCAAACAAGGTTAGGGCTCTGCTCTGAGAACCTACAAACAACTATTAAATAGAAATAAACATGCAAAACAATATAAGAAGCAAGCCTGCAAACAGATATTGGTTAGGAAGAACTAAACTACTAAAGAAAATACATAAGCAAAACTAGGTTATACCTCTCCTTTGGTGAAATGGGCCACCATGCCCTAGCTGGAAGAAGCACCTCCCTATCTCACTCAACAATGGAGGAGCTATGGCTCAATGGGGAAGATGAGTGGAAGAGATGGGTATGTGGGTGGCTTAAGAGGCAAGGAGTCTCAAGGCATCCACAGGAAACATAATAGTATGCAAGAGAGGTGTCATTTGAGAGTGACCCCCACCCCTCCTTTTATAGCTTTTTTGGGGACTTTTAAGGTTTTAAGCCCTTGGTTAGGGCTTTAGCCCCTTTTTTGGGCTTTTAGCCCCTTCCACCCTAATGTTAGCTCCTTTTAGGGTTTTAGGCTCCTTTGAGGGGTTTTAGCCCCTTTTTGGAGGCTTTAGCCCCTAGGAGAGTTATTTAGGCTCCTTTTTGGGGTTTTTAAGCCCTTTTCCTCATTCTTAAGCCTTTTTTAGGGTGTGGAGGTCTAATGGAGTGATACGAGGGTCGTGTATGGATTTCCTTGGGTGGTGTAGGCCATTTAGAGCTGAGTGAGGGATTTTTTGGGTTAACAATCATCATCAAAGTTCTTAACATACAAATTTGGATAAGGTATACACTACTTAAAACTATTATTCAATAAATGAATATAAGTTTTCTCATACCAAGATCTAGGTTCCTATTTAAGACCATATAAAGACTTGCTCAATTTTCATACTAACCATGAAGTTTAAACAGTAATAAAACAAGGTGGTTGTTGCATATAAATTTCTTCATGCATATCACCATTCAAAAACGTACTCTTGACATAAATTTTGTGTATTTTCCTTTGATAATATGCAACAAGAGAAAAAATAGTTCTTATTGTGTTCATTTTAGCATATGGAGCAAGAGTTTCAATATAGTCAATACCTTCTTGTTGAGAAAAAAATTTATTCTAAACGGGATTTATTTTTTCCATTATGTCCCCCTGCAATAAACTTTGTTTTATATATCCACTTGCATCCAACTAACTTATTTCTAGGAGGAATAGGTACAAGAGTCCATGTCTTGTTTTTCATTAGTGAATTATACTTAGAACTCATTCATTTTTCCCATTGAGGTTTAACTTTGGATTGAGCATAAGTAGAGGGATCATATGTCACTAATACTTTAGTCATAAGATAAAATTCAAATCTTGTTTGACGCGTATCAGAAGGAATGCCAATATCATAACCTGTAGATTCAAAAAATTTCCAGGTCCAAACAAGAAGAGGAGTAATGGTAGGAACCACAGAAGCATATTAAAGGAATTCAAGTGGAGCACTTGAATAAGAAAGTGAACTAGGTTCAAGGGTATGAATAGAAGTATAGGAAGGGGTAATAGATATAGGAGAAATAAAATTGAAGGAAAATTGAAGGTAACATATTCTAACAGAATCAGGAGGAGGAGAGACTTCATTGAATTGAACATCTCACCGTATGATAATACCTTGGGTAAATGGATCAAACAACCATAAACTTTTGAATCCTCACAATAAAAAATGAAAATACATTTGTGAGGCTTGGCTCTAACTTTTTTTTTTTTCATCTAGAATATGTTCCCAACATTCACTACCAAATTTCTTAAAGTTACTAATATTAATTTTTCTTCAATTCCATTGTTCTTCAGGAGTAATCTATAAAAGTGCGTTAGTAGGGACTCTATTCAAGATAAAGTTAGCACAATAAATAGATTTGGCCCAAAAAAGTTTATGTAATTTGCCATTTCAACAAAAGTTCTATTATTTATTTTAGATATTCCTTTTTGTTAAGGTGTATAAAGAACAATATTTTGATGTTTAATTCCATGCTATGATAAATATGCATTAAATTCCTTTTTAGTGAAATCCCCCCCATTATTAATATTTTACCAGATCCTTTCACTACTACAACTTTTACTCTTAGGGGGAGTTGTCTTCCACCTCCAAAAGTCACTTTTGGGGGAATTTTTGGATTTAGAGGACGTCTTTAAACCCCCACTGAATTAAAATCAACTTTAAAAGTGTAGGATTTTCGGGGTGGTTTTAGAGAAGATCTAAACTTCCTCCAAAAGTGACTTTTGGAGGTGTGTTTATACCCCCAAAATACATATGGGGGATGCTTTTTAAATCCCATAAAACCACCTCTTAGAAAACCCACAAGGGTGGTTTTGAAGCCCCCGCTAAAAACCATTCATACCATTTTTGAACCCACCCTAACAACATTGACTTTAAAAGTCTAGGAGTTTAGGGGTAGATTTGGAAAAAATATAAACCTCCCTCGATGTCAGAACCCTCCAATAGATACCTATCGGGGTGATTTTTTGAACATGCATTGTCATTGATGTCAAAGGATAAGATGTCAAGGGATCATATGTCAAAGGATCAAATTTCAAAGGATCTAGTATCAAGGGGATAGTTAAACAAACTTATCAGAAGAAGCTGAAGACTTCTTCACTAACCATCTTGAATAAATACATATGGAATAATGTGGAAGTCACATAAGAGAAAGGATACCCCCATGGAATTTTTCGGAAGTGTGCATATTATAATACATAAAGAAGAATATTGTAAAGTACATATATGCGCAAATACCATTTGTGAGACTTGTGAGTCAAGCACATGAAACATAAAATTGTTTGTAACAATCCCACAAAGAAAATGGTATGTAGTAGAAAGACTTGCAAATAAAAATATGGGTTATCAAATTATGTGCAAAAGTACCACAAGGATGTTGGAATGTGAACCATACACCACACAATGATGAATTAGGATAAGTGGCACACCGATGCAGACCTTAACTTGTGGAAAATGCAAACTAGTGGGGTGTCACCCAAGGATAAGGAACATCCCTAAGTGGAGACATATATTGAGCTAAGAGGACTATAAATAAGCAAGAGATGGATGTGGTGTAGTAATATTATGAAGAATGAATACCTGAGATAATCTAGTTGGACAAGATTCACAATTCTTTGGGGTATCAATGGGTCATTGGCCACAATAATTATGTTTTGGTAGCGAAGCTGAAGTGATTAAATCAGTCAGTGATGAATAGTGAATAAGCGTGCTAGATTAAGAAGATACCCATATTTTGGATATGTGATGTTCTTACTTAGTGAATTATGTAGACCACAAAAGAGAAGAAGTGTCTGGGTGAGAAATTTTGACGCAAATCACAAAAGACACATATCACAGTGGTTATTGCACATCATGGTTTTGGAAATTATTTTTCTTAGACATAGATAAAAAATGTACAAAAGTCATGGATTATGAAGAGATTCACAAGGATAAGGTAATTATATATTTGTAGTATTTTTACAAAATCTCATTTCATATCAGGGAGGTCAGACGTGGCAAGGAGAATATGGTTGTAGCCTCCTTCCACTTAGTGTTGGAGAAAGTAATCAAGGTATTGTAGCATATTTTATATTGGTGCAGAAAAAACCTAGGGGGTTGTAGCCTCCTTTCAGTTGCTGCTGGTAAATACAATTAGGGTTTTGTATCATCTTTTCTATTGGAGCATATAAAAATCATGGGGTCAGAGCCTCTTTCCAGTTGGTGCTAGAGAACACAATTTGACTTGGTGTTTCCACAACCATAGAGCAAAGTTTTCTATAGGCCAGAACTTGAAGTCACAAGTCATAGTTTGCGCAGTCAGATAGATATTTGTTCAGGTTAGTGCCTAAAAATCATGAGTTAGTGTTCACACTAATTGAAGTTGTTACAGGTTAGTTCCAGCAACCCATAGGTTGTACTTGAGGATCAGGTCAACACTTGAGATGAGTAGATGCTCATGTTTGGAAATTGAAATATCCCACTGATGTAATCATATGTATATACTTATAGATATATAATTATTTTAAGATATTTTTGCATTGTTGTCTTTGTTATTGTTGCTACTGAAACATTTTATTTGGTCTAAATGTGTCAAATATAAATAATATACATATTTGTGCAATTACTGATTCACCCCCCCCCTTAGAAATAAGATAAATCTGACAATTGGTATCAGAGTGGGTGTCCTTCAGTAACAAAATAACATATGGAAGAAGGATCCATTGCATATATGGATAAGAAAGAAGGTTTGTTCACCAATAGAGGTCCGAGATTTGATGGCTCTAATTATCCTTTTTGGAAGATAAAAATGGAAGTTTATTTGTAGTCTTTTGGTATGGATGTTTGGAAATTAGTGGAAGATGGATATGAGTTTCTGATTTATACATATGAATCAAAATAAACCGATGAGCACACAACCTCCAAAATAGTATTGGTTGACCCTGAAAATAGAAGACAATATGAATGGAATGTGCGAGCAAAGAATGCCATACTGTGTGGGATACTTGATGTCGATTTTACCAAGGAAATGCAATGCACCACAAAAAAATAAGTCTCGTACAAGTTAAAGAGTATTTATGAAGGTGATGAGAAAGTCAAGAAGGACAAATTGCAAACATTCTCAAAACAATTTGAAACACTCAATATGAAGGAGAAGGTGTAAGGTTTGTCATTACACCAAAACCTGCAGATGTTGGTGAACATTTGAAACCCAGCACAAGGCCCTATCACCAGGAGTAGTGGTTAAACCACTTGTTTTATATTCCCAGAGGTGCAGAGGTTATACCATGTAGAGGTACCTGATACTCCAACAGAAGGAAGATGTTGCTACATACTTTCACAGAGTGGATGAGATAGTAAATTATACGAGAAGTGATTTGTACAAAAAATCATGAGAACTTTTCCTTTACGGTTTAATTCAAATGTATTAGTATTAGAAGAAATATATGACTTAGACATCCCAACCAAGGATTAAATGTATAGAATTATCATAGGATATGAGATGAAAATACAACCTGAGAATGTCTACGGGAAGTAAGATATGTTTAAAGAAACAAGGAAGCCTAAAAAAACAAGAATGAATGCAAGAATATTGATGACATGTCATATGAAGAAGAGGCTCACTTTGTGAGAAAATTGAAAAGAGCATAAGGTAAGTACAAAGGAAAGTTACCTTTTAAGTGCTTCTAATGTGGTAGTATTGGAAACTTCACCTCAAAATGCACATATGAAGAAAACCTAGACAATGAAAGTGAAGAGAAGTTTGTTTGTCAAGAATGAAGAGGTAAGAATCATCATAATAGAGTCATGGAAAAAAAGAAATTTTAGAGGGGGAAGAAAAGTATGTACACCTAGGATGATAATGTTTCAGAGGAAGAAGACAATAATGCTAGTCCAAGGGATTTATTATTCATGGAATTGATCCAAGATTAGAACTCAATAAGAGGAATTCCATCAACTAAAGGATATCCAACCAGTACATCAAAGATATGGACATATAATGGTAATCACCTGCCCTCTTCAAAGTTTGATGAAAAGAAAAAATCAAGAAGCATAAATTAATCATTCAAGAAGAATGTTGACAATAAACACTCCTTTGATGAAGTCACACTATGATTGTTGCAATTTGAAGTTAGGGAAGTGTTCAATCACACTGAATAAAGTTCAAATTCTAAAGGTGAGGAAAATATTGAAGTCGACTGGGAAGGCGAACTGATTAGCGCACTCAAAGATTTGAAGAAATCATGAAAAGGTAAAAAATCACTAAAGGAACAAATGGAAAAGGTAGAATAACAAGTCAAGAAAATTAGGGATATGCATGAAACATTGAAGAAACAGATAGAGGTCAAAGAAGTGGATTTGCTTTGCACAAAATGAGGAATCACCAAGCTATAATAAAGAAAGTGTGCACTTGAAAAATATTGGAGGGATTCAAAATTAGTGAAATCTACTGCATAAGCAAATTTTTCTAAAAGAATCACAAGTTTTTCACTTTAAAGATAAAATAGTTTGCACAATTCAAGGGAAAGCTAAAACATGCACTGAAATAGACACTAAAAAAAAGGTTCAATAACAACTCGACTATCCTAGATGGGATCGTGAGATTCCAAAGATATATAGAATATAAAACTAGAATTATATATGTAAAGGCTAGTAATGGGATGTGCGACAAAGGATAACTTGGTTCCAACCAACATTTTACATTTCATAGAGGATATGAACAACTTGCAAATCCTAGTTATGCTAACTCCTTCAAATATAAAAATAGCTTCAGTTATGTAAAATTTTGGAGATGTAATTTCATTTGAAACATAACTAAATATTTCCAAACCATAGGATTCTATGTGTGTGATAAATATGGGAACAAGTATTCGCATTGTTCCATGAAAACATAACAACAAAAAGAGCCTATCTGGCACAAGTTTATGGAAGATCATTCACCACAAAAGCAGAGGTCATTGAATTTTTTTTCTCAGGAGTGTGTCATAGATGTAGAAAACATAGTTCATCCAATTAAGAAGTTATGGGTAAGGAATATATCTTAGTATCTTGAAAAATATTAATATGCTAACAAAACAGTTCCAACAACAATCAATTTCTTCCTACATTGCTAACCTACAGGATTATGCAAGATCCTTGAGTCCAAAAAAATACATTAGAAACTCAAGCATTAAATTAGTAATTTAGTGTGCATTGAATTCAATTGAAGAATCGTCATTATATGTTCTTAAAAGTGTAGATAATATTACCAAAATTTGTTTGTCATAAACATGAAACACATGAACTACGCAAAAAGGAAGTTTTGTATAATACATAAAACATGATGAATAATAAGAAGTGTGCTCAGTCCTATTTTGATTAAAAATATTGAACGTCTACTGCTAGTGTTGTTCAAAAAGGTCCACTCGCCTACTAAAGTTGGACAATTGTAATATCCCGAAGGTAAGCCCCGTACATTGGTTTATTTGTTTGATCCATTTGGTGAGTGGCATTGGGTTTTAGTACCATTGAATTAGTTGGATTTTTATTTATATTGCACTAATTGAAATTATTATTTATAATTAACTATTATTATTCTCTATTATTATTATATCTAAAATTAATAATGGCATAGTTACATGACAACAAACGTTGCTAGGGGGTTCTGTAATGCCTTGTGAGAAGGGGCTAGGATTAGGGGTTGTAGCCCCCTGTTGCTAGGGTTTTCACCCTAGCTTGTGCTAATGAGCACCTACTAAGGAAACTGGATTCCTTAGTAGCAGTTCAATGATATATGAATTAAATAATGATAAACTAAAACGAAAGCTAATCTAAATACGTTCTTGAAGCTAAAGCAGTAAAAAGTAAATAACATGAAACAGAAACAGTAAAGAAATGAATAATGATTTTTATTGATGTTACCTCCAATGAGGAGGTTGATGGAGTCCGTTGCGCTGGTCCGATGTCGGTGGCCTCGAGCTCCGAGCTGCTTCTTTTCCTTCTCCGGTGGTGGAAATGGGCCAAAAGGAGTTCTCAATGGTGAAAGTAGCTTGATGATAAGCTAGGGTTTCGAGAATAATTTCGGCAGAGGCAGGATGGTTATGATAATGGATATGGAATAATGGGTCTCCATCACTTATTTATAAAACCATGTTTAGGTCAGCTTTTTAGGGTTTTAGCTGTTTTAGGGTTTCTTCTTTTTTCCTCATTATTTTGTATTTTTTATTCTTTTTTGGATATTTTTGGAGGAAAAAAGGATTTTATAGCCTTTTGGAGGCATTTTAAGCTTTTTTGGTGACCTTTTAGATGGTTTTATGGGTTTTTGATGGAGATATGGTAGGAAAGTGGACAAATGAGTCATGTAATGGGGTAGATGAGGTAGTTAACCATTTTTGGGTGTTAACAGATTGCCCCTTGATGTGTGAGGGCAGGAGCTCATCGTATGGCTGATGGACATCATGAGTCATATTTGGTTTTTGTTGGGGTGTGGAGAAGAGAAGGAAGCAACTGAAGTCCGGGACACCGATCTCGAACTACCTGCAAGGACTGAAAAGTACATAACCTCAATAATGGATGAGGGATCATCTGATAATATGGACAAGGCGGGAATTCCCATGCTCGTAGCGGAATATAACATAGCAATATAAATGGTCCTCAAATACTGGATGAGGAAAAAATCTCAATATATGGACGAGGCGGGCATTCCCATGCTCGTATCAAGATACAGAAAAATCACTTGTGAGGCCCAAAATGAAGGACCTGTAGTAGATAATTACTGGGCATATCATGAGGGTCCGGGAGGGACACAAATCTGGAACATACTGCTGAGCTGACCATGTCTGAGCTGAAAAACTGATACACTGGAATGGCAGCAGTGCTACTGAATGTGGTTCGGAAGGAACTGATGCGCTGCTGGATCAGAGTGACAAGGGTCACACCTGTAATGGTACACTGATCGGGAACTGAACTGGGTACTCAAAGAAGCATAGAACTGAATGGCTTCCGAATACAATTGCCAACGTAGCCCGGACATCCACAGGAACATATAATTGGGCGTTCCGAAGTGACTCACCAATGTGCTAGAGTCGGGGAAATCCGGGGTCTTCGACACAGAATGGAAAGGATATATATCCTGCGCGATTCTCAATGATGCGAATAAGGTACTGAAGTCGAGCATGTGAGAAACAACCATTCGGAGAGGCAATGATGACTCCTTTCAAAATGGTCCGTAGGCACTCACCACAGATGGTGATGGGTCCAAGATGCAGGGACCTCTAGGTCTATCCTCTGGAATAGAGGGGTTGTCGTCGACAGAGGGAGACCTGCAACTATCAAGGCAATGATGTTTCCTTGACAGGAGCGCGAGGTGAAAAACCGAATGGTGATAGTGCTGATGTCAGGAGTGATAAACTGGGGGGAATAACTGGGCAAGTAGAGTAGGTGGACTCAAAATTCCTTTGTTCAGAGTATGATGGCGGGAATGATCGGGCAGCATATGAGACTAACTGGTGGTAAAGGAATCATATCGGTATATCATCTGAGGGTGAATGGGCTGAGGGAGACTCAAGCTATGGTAAAATGGTAGGAGACTGCAGAATACTCTGAACATAGGCGACCTGATTAGGGGTGCTGCCGAGATGATCGATCAGAGTGCCAAGAGGCGTGGGGGGAGTGCTTCATGGGTTAGGGAACTTGAAGAAGTGTGGATATAAAATAGTACTGTTCGGTGGATTTTACGAGCCCAGGACAGTTCATGCTCGTGGTTGCTTTCAATTTTAAGGAATCTGAAAGCAAATAAGAAGACTCTGTAGTGATGAAATGGTACTGTCATGTGGATTTTGCGAGCCCATGACAGTTCATGCTCGTGGTTGCTTTCAATTTTAAGGAGTCTGAAAGCAAATAAGAAGACTCTGATGGAATGAAATGGCACTGTCATGTGGATTTTGCGAGCCCATGACAGTTCATGCTCGTGGTTGCTTTCAATTTTAAGGAGTCTGAAAGCAAATAAGAAGACTCTGTATTGATGGAATGGCCAGGCAAGGAGGAAGTGTTCAATTAGGGGACATTGATGATGATCAGAACTGATGGTGGGGGGGGGAACACTAGTGGGCCTCCTTGCAGGGTGGTTGAATGGTGGCAAAAGAACGAAACCTTTGCAGTATGACAGGAGTGAATGGCTCATGTAAAAAGTGTGGAATAATCAGACGGCGGCCGATGGGGCGCGCTAATCAAGGTAGCAAGATGTCAGGATACAATGTTATGATTGTACCTAGGTGAGAGTGAGAAAGTATCTCAAGCATCATCACGAGCTCGGAAAGGTGATTCCTGCGATATAAAAGTACTAAAAACGGAGGGCGGCTAAAGTGGCACACAAACCGAGATGACTATTGATGTCTAAAAAATGGGCAAAAAATGATGTAGTCAAAAAGATGCAACGAGGTGACCATTAGGATGAGCTAGTCGTGCTGGTTCCAATGGTGGAAACGGTTCAAAAAACAGATTCTGGATGGGTTCAGAATGGCCAAAACAAGAACAAAGTCGACTGACTACAAATAGTAAGTGGGCCCCATGTGACACGTCATTTGTACTATTCGAGATTGATTGGCGATCGGAGTGAACTAGAGCTTACGGGTGATTTCTGGACGATCTGACTGGCGGATTCGAGATTCAGGAGAGCCAGGTATTCTGTTAAACCGACACTTGTTGTGATTTTTTGGGTTGGGGGGTTGGTGGGGCCCAGGAGGATCTATTGTACGGTCGATAGGTGTGGACCGCGGGTTCAGCGGTTGAAATCGCGGTCTCCGACCGCGGGTTTGACTTGGACAGCCGCGGTCAGAGGTCGCGACTGGCGGGATTGACAGCTGCGGTCTGGACCGCAATTGTCGGGCTTAACAGCTGCGGTCTGGACCGCGACTGTCGGGCTTGACAGCTGCGGTCTGGACCGCGACTGTCGGGCGTGACAGCTGCGGTGTGCACCGCGGCTGTCGGGCTTGACAGCCGCGGTGTGGACCGCGACTGTTGGGCTTGACAGTCGCGGTCTGGACCGCGACTGTCGGGCTTGACAGCCGCGGTCTGGACCGCGCCTGTCGGGCTTGACAGCCGCGGTGTGGACCGCGGCTGTTCTGGGTTATGGATGGGTGGGGCAGGTCTGTTATTTGGTCATGAGCCTAATGAGACTTCTTTGATTGATTTGCAGGATGCCACGGGTGATATGGCGGGAGAGGGAGATGCCAGAGGATCTAGTGACTTCCATTCGAGAGGACCGCCGGGTGCGGTCCATGTTGGCGCTCTTCGGACTACTAAAGTTCGCGGAGATTCCGATGATACGGTCAGCAGGTTTACTGCTGAACCGCTTGATTGATTTCTGGGAGCCCGAGACACAGGCGTTCCGGGTACAGGGAGAGAGGGTGGATCTCACCCTGGTCGATGTTTATTTTTTGACGGGGTTACCCTGCCTGGGGCGGGTAACGGATACACAGCTGCGGGTCTCTGCGGATCTCGACATAGATGAATTGGCAGTGCGCTTTTGCAGGGCAGACGCGAGGGTGCATAGGAATGCACTCCGGATTCAATATTTACTGGAGTCAGCTGTACAGGCGATGGCAGTTTGTGTCGTACGGATTTTGGGATCCCAGTCACCTGAGAAGGTGTCGGGGGGTCAGATGCAGATTGTAGAGCGAGTGCTGGCTGGGACGTACTATGCGTGGGGCCAAATGTTCCTGACCTGCGTGCAGCGACAGCTGACCGCAGCGAAGGAAGCTGGCAAGGGATTCTGTTTTGGTTTGTTTCTAGTGGCATTTTTTATGGAAAGGGTCCCTACCCTGCGGCCGCGGGTGCCGGTCAAAGAGGGAGGCCTGAGGGATCCCTGGATGATCCGGTGGGGAGAGATGATGCGTCGCCGGGGCGGCGGGGACGTGGGGCGATATTTCACTCAGGAGCTGTATATGCAGTGGCTTCAGCTACCACTGGCGTTGGAGGACTATCCTTACAGAGGCATGGACTACACAGGGGATCCAGATGCGCCACGGCCACCTGGACAGGCATGGGGTCCAGACGGTATGTATGATTTTAATTGTTTTATCCAGTTTTTAATGTTATATATGAGATATATGGTGACTGAAAACTAGGTATTTGCAGATGTGGGTCCGAGGCCGCCGCGAGATCATGTGCCTCGTAGAGGGGTTGTGGCGGTTCCGGCTTTGCTCGGGCGAGGTCTTGTGCATCGCCGAGACGCGGATGGGGCGTTAGAGTCTGTACAGGTGCTGTTAGAGCGGCTGTTGATGGGAGTGAGCGATGCGGGGTGGGAGGACCTTCCTCGAGATATGATTCGGGATTGTAGGCAGGCGCCTCAGGATTTCAGAGGGATACCGTTCCGGGTGGCTCTCTTGGCGGAGAGGGCACGAGCACGGGTACCGAGGCCCAGGCGAGCTGAGGACTCGTCGGAGGAGGAGCAGGAGGAGGAGTCAGAGGCTGCTGACACGGAGAGTGATCCGGGGTATGATTCCCATTAGGGAGAGCAGGGGGCTCTCCCTGATTTTTTGTAGCTGCGGCTTGTATTTTATGAGTTTTGAGGGATGTACATACATATTTTTTGTATACCTGAGTACTGGGGTACTCAGAACATGTATAGTTCTGAACATGTATTTTTTGACTTGTATATATATATATGCACGTGGATGCACATTTTTTGATGATGTTGTCTCATTTGTACGCACGTGGATGCGCTTTATGATATGTTTGATACTGCACGTGGATGTAAGTAGTCTAGGCTGTTGGGCACGTGGATGCCCCTTTTTTGATATGATATGATGTATGTATGACTGGGCACATGGATGCCCCTATGGATGCAAATGTCATTTTTATTGTTTATGTTTTATGTATGCAAATGTTGATGCAAATGCAGTCTTTTTGGTTTTTTGTATATTTGGATGATGTGCTATGGGGTAATGATGCATGATGGAGGTGTTACATAGTGTGATTGATATGCCAGTCTAGGACATTGTTCGCCATTTGATCTGCGACACTATTGTAAGCTCTTGGGACATGTGTGAATGTGATGGATTCAAACTGTCGGCTAAGTTGTTTTGTTCGCAGGAATTTTCTAAATAAGAAGGGATCACGCACCTGGTAGCAGTTGTTGAGCTGGGAGACAAGTAGATGGGAGTCCAAGAACACATGAAGGTGACGTATGCCCATCTGGAGGGCAGCAGTTAGGAGACCGGTCATAGCATCATACTCCGCCTGGTTATTGGTAGCAACTCCGATACATATTCCGTCGACGTGGATGCGTTCGTTGGAAGGGGAGTATAAGACCCATGCTGCAGAAGCTAGGTTGGGAGACCAGCGGCTGGCACCATCAGCGAAGCCGATGTAACAAGGTGGGAGAGGATCCATCTGTGGGCATGCAAAAATGTGATGTATGTGAGATTGTGGTCAAAAACGGTAAAAAACAAAAAGAGAGCAAACTGTGCAAATGCGGACCAATGAGGTCACGGTTTCGGTTATGGGTAGAAACGTTTAAGATACAACCCATTCCGGGGGTTGGAGAAGGGTCGTCCTTCAGAGTCTGCTAAAATGTATGCCCCCTTGCCGAGGCAAGTTTTCACAATGTAAGGGCCTTGCCACATGGACTCGAATTTTCCTTTACCTTTTCTGTCGTTGGCTTGGTCATAGGCGAGGACGAGGTCCCCTTCGTGGAAATTGCGAGGGTGAACATGTTTGTCATAATGGGCTTTGGAGCGTGTTTTGGCAGCTTCGATATTCTGGAGAGTGGCACGACGATCTTCATCGGCTTGTTCGAGGGATAGCAGACGTTGCTCAAGGGGGGAGGTATCGGGGAGAAGTTCAACAACGATGTGTAAGGTAGGTATCTGACACTCGATGGGGAGGACAGACTCTACACCGTGAACTAAATGAAATGGGGTAAATCCAGTGGCGGTCTTGGTGGATGTACGGTAAGCCCATAAAGCAGGAAATAGCATATGGTGCCAATTGGACTTATGCCGATCAACTGTGCGTTGGAGTATGGTTTTCAGGAATTTGTTAACTACTTCTACTTAGCCGTTCCCTTGGGGGTAGTAAGCCGAGGAAAATTGGTGTTCGAACTTGAGGAGGGTGGATAACTCGCGCCACACACAATCTTCAAAATGTGATCCATGGTCAGATACCAATTGTTTAGGGACTCTGAATCTAGTGATGACATGGTTGAAGAAGAAACGGGCAGCAGTGTCAGCCTTACAATTGGTGGGCATGGCTTCCGCCCATTTGGTGAAATAATCGACGGCGAAAATGATGTACTTATGGCCATTCGCGGATGTGGGTCTACACTCCATGAAGTCGATGGCCCACTTACAAAAGGGACCAACAGTGACTACTGGGTGTAGCGGAGCAGGTGGCGTCCGAGATTTGGGGGCGAAAAGTTGGCAGTTATGGCAATGCTTGACCGCATTGATGCAGTCGGTGAAGAGTGTGGGCCAGAAATATCCGGCGCGGACGACCTTTTGGGCAGTGGCCATCCCAGAGAAATGGCCGCCGTAGGCACCGCTATGACAATCATTAAGGACTTGTTCAGCTTCCTCATGTGTAAGGAAACGACGAAGAATTGTGTCGATTCCTTGCCGGTAAAGGACATCTCCAATGAGGAGGTAGCGAGAGGCATGGTGACGGATACGACAACGTCCGTTCCGAGTGGCTGTGGGTTGAAACTTCTGCGTGCGCAGGTATAACAAGATATCGCCGTACCACGGGTCATCAGACGAGATGGTAAATAAGTGATTATCGGGTAATTCTTCGGAGATAGGCGGGGCTGGGATAAAGGAAGGGAGATCCGTCATGAGCTGGGCAAGCACAAGGGCTTTGGTGCTCTGGGGTGTTTGGAAAGTAAGGTCATATTATTGGAGGATAATGACCCATTTGGCCACGCGACCTTGCAGGAGCCGCCGGTTTAAGAGATAGACCATGGGGTTAGATTCGGCGACGACTGTGGTATGACTAAGTAAAATGTAGTGTCGCAACTTTTGGACGGAAAAGACCACTGCTAGGGCTAGTCTCTCTTCATGTGGATAACGTAGGGGTGGGACGGACAAGGTCTGGCTAACGTAGTAAATGACATGTTCTTGTTGTGAGGCGTCTTCTTGGACCAAGACTCCTGACACAGCATACTCAGATGCCGAGATGTAGAGGATGAAATCTTGAGAGAAATCCGGAGGGGAGATCAAGGGGGCTTGTGTGAGAGATTTCTTGAGGGAATTAAATGCAGCCTCTACTTGCTCGTCCCAGACAAAGGGTACTTGGGTACGGAGTAGGCGCAAGAAACCATGAACGGTTGTGGCGTAATCGGGAATGAAGCGTCGAAGGAAATTAGATCACCCTTGCAGACTTTGGAGCTGCTTGAGTGTTCAGGGAGAGGGAAGGTCTAAAATGGCTTGGACTTTCAGTGGATCAACAGTAATTCCTTTGTGGGAGACAATGAATCCCAACAATCGGCCTGCTGGAACGCAAAAAACACACTTGTGTGGGTTCAAGCGGATTTGATATTTGCGACAACGCAGAAAAACTTGCCGAATATCGTTGAGGTGGTCTGATCGTTTTCGGGAACGAGCTGTAAGGTCATCTAGGTATACGAGTAGGATTTGGACCAAATCATGAAAACAATAGGTCATGGCCCGCTGGAATGTTGCGCCAGCATTTTTGAGACCGAAAGGCATAACACGATAGGAAAAAGTGCCCCATGGGGTAGTAAAAGCGGTCTTGTATTGATCCTCCTTGCGGATTTGTATCTGATTATATCCGCAAAAACCGTCCATGAAGGAGAGGACTTCATGCCCCGCACACGCATCGATGAGCTGGTCGATGAATGGTGTAGGGAAGTTGTCTTTGGGACAGGCGCGGTTTAGATCTTGGAAGTCAGTGCATACTCTAAGGGTGCCTTGTTTCTTGTTGACAGGAACAGGGTTTGAAACCCATGTGGTATAAGCAATAGGATAAATGAATCCTGCTGTGCGAAGTTTCTCGATCTCTGTTTTGACAGCTGGGAGTTTGGAGGGGTGTATGGGACACTGTTTCTGACGAACGGGGGTTATATCAGGCCATGTGTCGATGTGGTGTTCTATAATGGCAGGGTCAAGGCCAGGCATTTCGGTATAGGACCAGGCAAAGACATCACGGAATTCTTTGAAGAGTGCTTTGTACTCGTCAACCTCCTTCTCAGTGCAAGATTCTCCTAAAGCGATGAGTTCGGGGGTGCCCCCGGGGGCAGCAAGATCGATTTGGATAACAGGTGAGATGTTGGCCATGTTACCTTCTTCGAAGGTGTCAGGAGCAGGAATGGGGTCCTTGAACCAGTCGACCTTCGGGGGAAGGAAGTCTTTGGATTCCACTGAAAATTGAGGAACAATGCTAGAAGATGGTTCATCTGGGAGGAAGTATGAACGATGATGCATGTCATCCCAGGGATAATCTGGGGTGGTGAGAAACTCAATAATTTCTTCATCACTGTGGAATGTTCGGGTTGTCAGGTCGGTTGCCGAGGGGGTGGTGATGGAAGAAAACATATAAATGGTCTCGAACTCTTTTGAAGAAGAAGATTCCGGGGGTTGGATCTCCACAATGGGGAGTTGGGTTGTCTCAAGATCCGAGTCTGAGGGGAGGATCTCGTTAATGGTGAGGTCTGTCGTCTCCAAATCTAGATTGTTCATCTCAAAGAGAGCTATTCTGAACTCGGGGAGATCGGGACAGTGATGGGAGTAATGCCCGTAAATATCACATAAGGCACATGGGTGGTTGGTGCGTAGGGATTTTTCGCGAGGCATAGGGGTTGACTCCAGATGGACCACCGGGATAGTGGGGTCATCGTCGAGCATTTGCATGTATTCCTTTAATGCTGGTAAATGAGGACATAGGTGAGTCGCATGGCCCAACTCATCGCAGAGCATACATTTAGGAGGGGCACGGAACATAGGGGGGTTTTGGATTGTCTTAGGAGGTGGGACAGCAGTGTAAGTTTGGGGGCCTCTACCCCCAGTGGGTTTGGTAAAAATAGGCGGTGGTTTCGTGGGGGTTGATGGGGTAGCGATACCGGGAGGTGGTTTCGCGGGGGTTGACGGGGTAGCGACATCGGGAGGTGATCGACTAGTAGTGGCAATGGGTTGCACTGGTTGCAAGACGACATCTGGTGTCGGCGGGCGAACTGGAGGCGAAAGATACCAAACAGGTAATCCTAAGGTTAAACCCGGGAGGCTAAGGGTAGACATGACTGGGGTGCTAACCACTCCTGAGGGAGGGAAGAGGAAAGGTATGGTATGTATGGGTGTGGCACCA
>LPNX011113023.1:108393-245488 GCA_001517045.1 Pseudotsuga menziesii
GCTCCATATGCAGACAAAAATGTGTGTAGTTCCCATAGACCCCGCAAACAGAACAAGGGAAGTTGGTTCGCAGGTTGGGGTTTTTAGCCTGCTTGGGCGGGCGATCGGGGTTTTGGTTGGTAGGGGCTGCGTTATTATTAGCAGGGGGATTAGGGTGTTAACCAGCTTGCTCGGTCTGCTGGTTGGTCCCATGATTTCAGCCCCTGCCGCGGTTTTGTTGGCCTTGGTTGCGTTGGTTATTCTGGTTTTGCGGTGGGTTTTCTTGGTCGTAAACTTGCCCTTGGGTAGTAGGTATATTTTGAGTTTGCGCAGGTGCGGGAGCGGGCTGCGGTGGATAATATGGAGGTGGAGGCTGTACTGGCGCGACTACTTGAGGGGGTTGTTGATAGTGCTGTGGAGCGGGTTGTGGGTTTTCCGTAAAGGCTGGCGGTGGCTGATAATAATGAGGTTGGGATTGTGGCGGCGCAGGAGCTGGTGCAGCCTGCTGGTGATAGTATGGCGGAGGTGCGACCGGGGAGGGGTAAGTGGAAGTCATATTTCCGAAACACTGAGGTGGACATGAGGGTCCATGGGTATGGTGTTGATGGGGCATGTGAGCATACGAGTTGGTTGCTCCGAACTGTGATGTAGCCCGCGAAAGTTCAGGTCCAGGAGTAGGATGGGCTATGGAAAAGGGCTGAGGCTGTGAAGAGAGGCGGCCAATGATGCCATCGGCAGCATGGGATGCCCCCAGCGCATCGTGATGTGGGGGATCGCCTTGAGGGGCGTCCGGTATGATGGTGTAAAGATAACCCGACTGGGCGTAAATGAGATCAAACTGTTGGGCTTTAAGGATAGCCTCTTCTTCAGTCTGGGGTCGTTCAGCTGCCACATCCTTAGCTATGAGCGGAAGGAGGGACTTGAGGAACCAATCTAGGAATATCCGATCATCTAGCTTGATTTTGCACAGGCTACGGCGTCGCCGCCATTCATGGATGTGGTCGGTGATGTGGGTAGCCGTGTTCTGTCTGCATGATAGAAGGATCTCAACGCCTGCATCATAGCGAATAGGCAACTGGAAGAACTGGAGGAAGGTCGAGGCTAGGGACGTAAAGGTGGTATGGGTTCCGTGGGGTTGCTTGATATACCATTTGGAAGCCGAGCCAGTGAAAGTGCGCTGTAATAAACGGAGGCGAATGGAGTCATCTACTATGGAATTGGAGGAACACCATAGATGGAAAGACATGATATGGTTCTGTGGGTCCTCACCCGCCTTACCCTCAAACTTAGGGATGTCAGAAGGGAGATTGGTAGGCATGTGGGGCCACAAGGGGTTGTGCCGGATGGGGTCATTGGTTAACCTGGCTAGGTCAGGTAGGTTGAGGCTAGCCATATATGGCAAACTGGATGGAGGGTGTGATACGGTAGTGGGTTGGACCACATTGGGGCCCATGCCCCCAGGGGGAGGGGGGATGTGAGGGATGTTACCCCCAAGCGGGGGAACTACGGGGGTAGGAGTTACTAATGGAGTAGGTATGGGTATTCCTGCCGTGGGAATAGGTACGGTGAGGGGAATGGTAGACGGGCCTCCTGTGGAGGGCATACCCATGATAGGTGTAGTAACTGGTATAGTGGCGGATGTACCACCGGTGGTCCCTATAATGGAGGGGTTGGGATTCACGCCAGCCATGGGGCTAGTGGGGGTAGTGTAAAGAGTGTTCTCGAAATCTGGTGACGGGGTCCTATGTCGCTGACGAGTGGAGTCGAGTGACAAGGCTCGAGATATACGGTGATGATGGGTGGTGTCAAGTGAACCGTGCTGTGGGGCCTCGCCTCTGAGGCGACGAGAATGTCTCGGAGAGTCAATGGTGACAAGTGGTTTTCAAATATGTGGGTTGTGGTGTCGAAAAAACAACTCAAAAATCCTAATGCGACCGTGTGTGCAGAAGGAGAGCTAAAAAAATAAGGCACTCAAGCCAAAAAACAACTCAAAACACCTAGTGTAACTGCGTGCTACAATAGGCGGAGTGTCAACAAAGTGGTCAGAATACCAATAAGCAGTTGGTTTCCTAAAAAAGAAAAAATCAGTGGACTCACTAGACCCAGAGGAGGTAAGAGAGCATGCAAACACATAACTAATGGTATTATGACTCAACTAAGTATATCCTCTGCAAGGTGATGAAATCCAAGTCAGACAATATAAATAGGAAAGTCAAATGGCTAAAGTATCCCCCTACCGGGAGGGACACCGGGTACGCAAACCTAGAAGTATGGCAACTAAGATACCCCGTTCATGACATGTCCAGAAAGGTAAATCTGCCGCTTGGTCCTTTAACCGCAATATTCCCTATACAGGGATATTCCAAGAACTGCGAAAGGTAGCCCTTCAGTTACTGAATGGATTTCGGTATTCCACTCAGGCTTCCAGAACCAATCTCATGACTTCAACCCTCCTAAGGGAGAGGCCCTCTGATAAACCGGTTGTGACCGTGTCAAAAAATACTAAGGGATTTTGGTTCCCTAATGGACAACAACTATGTCTCACGTGTAAATAACCGAGGGGTGTTATTGGAAGCCTATCCCCCCGATCCTACCTAACTACAAGATTCTTTTGTGTTCCTCAAATGAGGTTATGGTGTTGGTTGAGTTAAGTAGATTTTAGGTCTCACTTTGAATTAGGGGATAGATTGTGTGCATGTGAGGTTATGAATCCAAAATAGTTACTCAATAACAATAATAATGTATGAAAAACTTTGAAAAACTTTTACCATGCAAATTTTTTTTTTTTTTTTTTGAAATAAATGCTAAAAAATTTCTAAACAATTCTATAAACAAGGGACAGAAATGGCTGTAGAGCTGCAAGTGGAACAGGTGGCTGTGCAAGTGCGGGAAAAATGGAGGCAAAGTGGCTGGGTTTCGGCACGGAAACAAGGGCAAAAAACAGTTCGCGGAACGCGGGTATGGGGCGGACTCGCGCAGTCGGACCACGGGTTTGAAGGCAACAGTCGCGCGCAGATCGTGGGTTTAAAGAAAACAGGCGCAGTCTAGGTCGCGGGGTTCTGGCTGACAGCGGCAGTCGGAGCGCGACTGTGTAATGAATAGGCACGGTCGGATCGCGACTGTGGGCTAAAAAAACGCGGTCGGGGTGCAACTGGGAAAGTTCAAAAACGCGTCCAGGACGCAGGAAAATGGTTGACAGCGGTGGGCTGATCGTAGGTTAGGGCCTGAAATGCGTGGTCGGGCCACAACTGCGGAATAAAAAAGTGCGGTTTCCAGCGGCTGAAAACGACAGCTGAAAGTACAGTACGGAAAAATAAAATTAAAAAAGACAGCGGAGTCGCCAAAACTGTTGCTAGGGTTTTCACCCTAGCTTGTGCTAATGAGAACCTACTAAGGAAACTGGATTCCTTAGTAGCAGTTCAATGATATATGAATTAAATAATGATAAACTAAAACGAAAGCTAATCTAAATACGTTCTTGAAGCTAAAGCAGTAAAAAGTAAATAACATGAAACAGAAACAGTAAAGAAATGAATAATGATTTTTATTGATGTTACCTCCAATGAGGAGGTTGATGGAGTCCGTTGTGTTGGTCCGATGTCGGTGGCTTCGAGCTCCGAGCTGCTTCTTTTCCTTCTCCAGTGGTGGAAATGGGCCAAAAGGAGTTCTCAATGGTGAAAGTAGCTTGATGATAAGCTAGGGTTTCGAGAATAATTTCGGCAGAGGCAGGATTCTTATGATAATGGATATGGAATAATGGGTCTCCATCACTTATTTATAAAACCATGTTTAGGTCAGCTTTTTAGGGTTTTAGCTGTTTTAGGGTTTCTTCTTTTTTCCTCATTATTTTGTATTTTTTATTCTTTTTTGGATATTTTTGGAGGAAAAAAGGATTTTATAGCCTTTTGGAGGCATTTTAAGCTTTTTTGGTGACCTTTTAGATGGTTTTATGGGTTTTTGATGGAGATATGGTAGGAAAGTGGACAAATGAGCCATGTAATGGGGTAGATGAGGTAGTTAACCGTTTTTGGGTGTTAACACCCCCCCCCCTAACATTACTCTTTTCTACCTATTTTTTTCAGACTATGGGGTTCCAAAAACTCATAATTAGTGCCATGAATGCACTTGCATGTAAAATATGATCCCTATATGAGAATATTCCTCCTCTAATTAACAGTGGGGGGCACTTTAAATTCACACACACTAGTCATGCACCCTTCTTGGATCACTGAAGTCATGATAGTGCCTATTTTTTTCAGTGGAAGTTAAAATTAAGTTAACTTAGTTAATTTAAGCATATGTTAGTTAAATTGAAACTTTGTTTCAGTTTCACTAGTTGAACTAGCAGAACTAGTTCTCAGACAATTAATTAAAGGTCGCTTTAATTCATTAATCAATTCCACTTAGGAATTGGAGCCAATTGTTAGACCAGTCTAACTTTTTGTTTAATTTAGAGTCTAATTGATTGCATGGAGTTGATTTATGAATAATTCTAATCCCTGGGAGGTATTCGAGTCAATATCAAGTATAATACCTAGTTTAGTAGTGAATGAATTAATAAGTGGGGTTGTAGGCTAATTTTGAGGAATTTGAATTAGTGAGGTCAGTCAGGTGTATCTGTCAGTGACAAGAGTTAGTATCAAGTGATTTTTATGTATCTTGAGTGTGTGGTTAGGAATCCATAGTGTTTGGGACTCCTTCCTTAGTATACTGGAGCCAAACTCTTAGAGACAATTTGAGTTGACCAAAAAGGATTCGAATGGCTCTAGAGAGGAATTCCTTCATTGTTTTTTAGGTTGAGGAGAACATGGGAGATGCGATTTAAGGGAAGTATCAAATTACAAAGTGAAATTTGGTTGAACTTGCACATTTTTGGTGGTGATTTTGCCAATTGATCATTGAGATCAGTATTTGTGTGGCATTGGATACCTTGGGAGGGATCCAAAAGAGTCCATGGTTATTTGTTTTATGTGAAGTGAATTTCGTAAAAGGGTTTCATATTGTGTGCTTTGTAGAGAGGTATTTATTTGTGAATTCAAATTCTCTCGTGGAGGTTCAAATTGGTAATTTGGCCTCGGGAGTTGGAAAAGTTGATTTGAGAATTCACCCATCGGGACAAGGGAATAATATAGAGTGGATTTCTATTCTTGTTTGCACTAGTACTTGAGGGAGAGGGGGATAATATCATAATATGGTGACTAGGATCTACTGATCTCAATATTTGAATGCTCCAGTGGGGGTTCAAATTGAGAAAGTGACCTTGGAGGTTAGTGGGTGTTCTGAGAGAGGGGGATAATCTCAAGAACTACTCATCTCTACTTTCTGGGAGAGGGGGATAATTATAGAAAAGGGAGGATATCATTCTTAGTATGATTTAGAAGATACCATCTCGTACAGGATTCTATGACCTCATCTTAGGGGGATCTTTTGACCAGAGAACACACACCAAGAAATGTCACAGGATCGGAGGAACATTGTCTTGTTGCTGCCAGTCACACACTATTAAGATAAGTACTTTATATTTTAATTCATTTTTTTTAATACTATGAGTAGCATGCATATTGTGTTCTTGAATGATTTTAGTTTGAAGCAAGTTTTTAGCCTCTTCAAGATAAATAGTTTTCGAGAAAAAATGTACTAGTTATTGTGCCGTATTTTTGTACTTGAGAGTAAATTAATTAAATATGATTTATAAGTGGTTTAATGGATGATTATATATGTATTTATTTTTATTTATTCTAATAGTATAAATCTGGTTTTAATGGAAAAGAAATGGTTAGCAATTGTGATGTTGTGTGTTCCTACTAGTACTACATTTATTGGGATGTGTTGAGGACAACTTGCACTGTAATTTATGTTTTTATCAGTTGTTCAAACATGATATGTAATTTCATGTGTATGAATATGAAATCCCAATATCAACTCATGCATCATTGAAACCCGGTTTCTTAAAATTTCAAATCTTTGTGGATACTAGTTACAATGTTTGTAGAAATTGTAGAGATTGTTTCCAATCACTTGAAGCGAAAAAAAAATAGTAGGATAATGTTATGGAATTTGAATTTAATTAGATCTGATATTTTGGAAAAACATGTGTTATTTATGCATGCTTCTGCATCTGAATGTTAATTCAGAATTTTTTATGTTAAAAATGTGTGTTGTAGTTAGTGACTAGCTACTTTATTTACTAGTTAAGAGTTTTGAGACTAGTTTAATGAAGAAATTAAAGTTTATGATAAACTGACCAGATATGAATATGTTAAATTATCTGCTAAACATAACATAAAATCATCCCTCCTTACCTCCATATATATTCCCTATACATTCCCTTACCTGACACAGGAGACCATAGGCCTCATCCCTCCTGTTGTGCCATTTAATCTTCTCTGCAGCTGCATTGGGCTTTGCTTCTATTGCCATAGTCACTCTCTAGAGGCCTTTTGCTCTCAAAATTATCTCCATATCTTCTTTCCATTCAAAGAATTTAAATGGAATCAAGATGATACTTTGAGATTGATCCATAGCTCAGAAATTGTCCCTTCAGTCAGCAGAATGCTCCCAGTCAATGATGTCGAACCTGCAATAACAAATTGGAAGGAGAGAAATCGATCTACAAAGGCTTTGATACCATGTGGAAATTGAACCTATGTGTTAGAACAATTACAATCACAAAAATTGCCAATTACACATGCAAATTACTCACAAAGGAGACTGAATATGGAGTAGAACACAAATCTGTATTGAATAAGTGTACAATAGCCATCCCTATGAATTCATAGGCTGCAAAAATAAATAATTACATGAGAGATTCAAATTCATAAGGATGCCATTCAAATTTTGTCAAAAGCAAGCTTACTAAATCTAAGCAAATCCCTCATAGGTGCATAAAGCAGTTTCCAAATCTGTCTAGCGGCTCACGAATTGGAAAATTCAATTAGGAAAGATAATAGATGATGGAAGGAAAACTCATACATGATTTTCTTAGGAGAAAAGAGTGGAGGATGATGAGGACAAAAAACAAGTTAACTTCACCTAGTCAAACTTTCCCAATTGCCTTAAAACTCAGAAAAGCAGGCAATAAAGCAGAAAAAGTAGACATGCACTAGGAAGGCCAGGAATAAAGTAGATTTGATTCCAAGTGGTTTCCCAAGCACTCCATGACTCAAATTTAGCAATTTTGACCACTTTCGATGTGTGGAGGACAACTTGCATAAGGTGGAATATGGAAACTAGGCAAATAAGACAAAAATTGGATTAATTAATGTCTAAGGTAGCTAACTATGGGTTGATTATTCTAACAGTAATTATATATTTTAGCATCCTATTACTTCAGATGGTTGTATATTATACACTTACTCAATACATATTAATGTTATTCTCCAATTTCAGTCTCCTTTGGTGTGAATTTTGCATGTTTGATTAGCAATTTTGTGAGTGTGATTGTTCTATCTCTTGGGTTCAATTTCCACATGGTATCGGAGCCTTTGTAAATTGATTTATATCCTTCCATATTGCTATTGCAGGTTCAACATCTTGACTGGGAGCGCATTCTGCTGACTGGAGGGCACAATTACTGAGTTATGGACCAATCTCAGAAGCATTAGAGGAAGTTTCAACTCAAAATGGGCTTCCTAAAATGAACTAATAAAATAATATTTATTAATTTTGGAGGAAGAAAAGAAAAAAACTACTTTTTTGTTTGTATTTTCGACATATCTCCCCATATTTTTACTCAAAATTTGATCATGAGAGCTCATTGGATGCAAAATTTAATTCCACATCCAACGAGCTCTCCCGATTGAAATTTGAGTAAAAACACGAGGAAATATGTCGAAAATACAAACAAAAAGGTAGTTTTTTTATGATACCTATCCCCAAATTTATATTAAAAAGGTGTTTAAGACCTATATGGTATTTCAAATTTAAAGCAATTTCATTGGCTAAAAAATGATGACATGGAATTTGAATAAAATTTAAAAGGCCCATTTTGAGTTGAAATTTCCTCTAATGATCATCTTGACTCCATTCAATTTATTTGAGTGGAAATATGAGATGGAGATATTTTTTAGAAAGAAAGGTCTCTACATGGTGACCATGGAAACTAAGCTAGAGCCCAATGCAGCTGCAGAGAAAATTAAATGGCACAGCAAAAGGGATGAGGCCTATGGTCTTTTGTGTCTGAGCATTTCAAGAGACCTCCTCTTCCATCTTGATGGATTGAAATCACCTAATGAATTATGGGAAAAGATTGAAGAGATTTTTGGAAAGAGAGATGAGATGAGAGGACATCAAATCAAGAATGAGTTGATCTCCTTGAGTCCCAGCAACTTCCAATCATTGCAACTCTACTTTTCCAAGTTTAAGGCCCTTGTTTTGTAGCTAAAGTAGTGTGGGATCGGAAAAAGGAAGAGAAAATAGTCTTGGCCATACTGTCTAAGCTTGGTCCTAACTATTTAGTGTTTTTTTTACCTTTCATGCCACTAAGTTGACAGCACGAGCCTAGAAGATGCCTAAGATTGCAGAGTTCATGGAATCCCTCACATAGGAGCAAGATAAGTTGGTGATGATGGGTACCATCAAACCCTCCAAAGACCAAGCTTTGGATGTTGGAGATTCAAGGGTGGATTCAAAAAGAAAGAAAAAATCTAAAACTACACCTCTGCAAAAGAGAGACAAGTCAAAGTCTCAATAGGATCCCCAAGGCTCCAAGAACAACTCCCAAAACAAGAAGAATAAAGGAGAAATGAGCAAGTGTGCATACTACAGTAAGGGATATCATCCTAAGAGATCTTGTATGAAGAAGGAAGTTGACATGTGTACCCAACTCCTGGAGAAGAATAACATCTCCCTTCCTGATTTCTCAAATAAGAAGGAAGGAGGATCAAATTCAAAAGACAGAGAGAGAGTACATGGCTTGGTTGCTGGCACATCAAGCTCACCTAGCTTCATCATAGATTATGGAGCTTCTAGACAAATGGTTTCAACAAAGGAGACATTCTCCTCTCTTGACATGTTGAAATGTCCACCAATATTTTTGGGATATGACTCTGTCACTGACAGTTTGGGGAAGGGAAGGATTGATCTTGACCATGGTAATTTCAATCATGTGTTTTATGTTCCAGGTCTTGCCTCTAATCTCTTGTTAGTGTATTAGATGACTCATACTGGGTCTCCAAAGAAGGTAATGTTATCCCCTGTTGATGTTGAAATCACTGATATTTTGAATGGTAAAGTCATAGAAAAAGGTGTTGTTGATCACACTTTGAAGGTATACAAGTTTTCTCATTTTCTACCCTACTCAAACCCCTATGCTCTTCTAATTCATGCTAATGAAGCAAGTAAGATTTGGCATGGAATATTTGGCCATATTAACTACAAGTATCTTTCTGATTTGAGTGAAAAATATATGGTCATAGGGTTACCAAAGATCATGTTTTCTAAGGGAGTCTATCAAGGTTGTATCCTAGGAAAACACCCAGAGCACAAGTATGAGAGAGCTAGTCATGAGAGAAACTCTGGAACTCTTGAGTTGATCCACAGTGACATTTCTAGTTCATTCCCTCATATGTACATGATTCAAGACAAATATGCACTCACCTTCATAGATTAATTTTCTTGGTATTGTTGGGTTCACTTCCTAAAGCATAAGTCTGAAGTTTTTGACCTCTTCAAAGTCTTTAGAGCCTTGGTTGAAAACCAGTATAGGAGGAAACTCAATCTCCTCAGATCTAACCATGGTGGTGAGTATGTCAATTCTGAGTTCATTTAGTATTGGAAATATGTAGGTATCCATATGCATCATTCGATCCCTTACACACCATAAGAAAATGGTGTTGCTGAGAGGAAGAACAAATCACTGAAAGAGATGGCAACCTGCATGGCAGAGGATAAGACTTTGCCACCAAAGTTTTGGTCCAAGGCTATAAATTGTGTATCCTAAATCCATAACAATGTGCCTCATAATCATCTTGATGGCATTAATCCTTTCGAATCTTGGAGTGGGCACAAGCCATATGTGACCCATTTCAGGATTTTTTGGCTCAATGGCTTGGGATAGAATTCCAACTGAAAAGAGGAAGGATTTTCAACCTCCAAGAAAAGAGTGCATATTTCTTGGGTATTATGAAGATTCAAAAGGGTGCAAGATGATAAAATTGAGCACTAAAAAATCTTTCATTGAAAGAAGTGTTCAGTTTGAAGAAGAGCCTTTAGTAGCAGTTGAAGTTGGAGAGTCCTCTTCATCACTAGAACCATTGATTGTAACTGAAGAGACTAATGAGTTTTCTTATTATGATATGTATGATAATTATTATTTGATTGAACATCCTAAAATTCTTACAATACCAAAATGGGAAACAAATACCATTCATTCAGCTCGGTAACTAGCTGGAAATCCTAATGACACTAGGAGGACTAGATCTCAATTTGAGAGTGCCCTTTGTGTGAAAGATCCTCTATTTGATGAGAAGTAATATCTAATGGTTGAATCAGATCCATAGATATATGAAGATGCAGCACATGATCCAAGATGGAAAACAACCATGAAATAAGAATTCAGCTCACTTCAGAAGAACAACAGTTGGGAACTGGTTGATCTTCCCCCAGGGAGGAAGCTAGTTCAATGTAAGTGGTCTTCAAGACTAAGTTTTCTGCTGATGGTTCAACTTTGAAATATAAGGAAATATTGGTATCCAAGGGATACTCACAAGTACATGGTATTGACTACAATGAAACCTTTGCACCAATGGAAAAGATGGACTCCATAAGGCTAGCTCTAGCCATTGCAGCTTTGAAGTAGTGGGAAGTACATCACATGGATGTGAAGTGTGATTTCATAAATGGAGATCTCATTGAAGAGATTTACATGAAGAAACCTAAAGGTTTTGTTTCTAATCCATCTTTAGTTTGTAGGTTAAAGAAATCATTTTATGGGCTCAAGAAATCCCCCAAGGCTTGGTATGCCAAGATTGATGGCTTTCTGCTGTCACTAAGTTTTTTTCGATGCAAGTATGATCCTAATGTTTATTTGAAGATGATTCATGATTATTTGATCATTATTTTTTTGTATTTGGATGACCTACTTATTACAGGAAGTTCAAATAAAGAGTTTGCCTCCTTGAAGGATGCAATGAACCATGCATTTTCTATGACAAATTTTGGATTGTTGAGCCAATTCTTGGGTCTCGAAATCGCTCAATCCCAACATGGAATAAAAGTACATCAGTCAAAGTATGCTTCATATTTTCTCATAAATTTCAACATGAAATATTCCAAGCCAAGAAATACTCCATTCCTTTCAGGAGTTAAGCTTGAAGAAGCAGGTTCTTCTCCTATGGTAAATAATACACTGTATAGGCAGTTGATTGGGTGTTTGCTTTATATTACACACACTCAACCTGATTTATATTATGCATTTATTGTGGCTTCAAGATACATGGATTAGCCTCATTATATCCACTCAAGGGAATCCAAGAGGATCCTAAACTTTGTTCCAGGAAAAAGAGCTCATGGGATCTTCTACAAAGCAAAATCTGATCTTGATTTGATTGGATTTACTGACAGTGATTAGGAAGGTGACAACACAGACTGAAAGTATACATTAGGATATGTTTTCATGCTTGTATAAGGGCCAATCAGCTGGTCAAGCAAGAAGCAGAGTTCCATAGCACTCTCATCTACAGAAGTAGAGTATAGAGGAGTTGTAAATGCAACAACTCAATGTTTGTGGTTGCAGGGATACTTGGAGAATGTGGCTTCAAATCAGAGTTTTCAACTATTTTCTACTGTAATAATCAGATCACCATTAAAATATGCATTGATCCAGTTCAGATATAGTGAACCAAGCACATTGAGATCCATATGCACTACATCAGACATCTTGTACATGATGGTACCATTGTTGTACTCTTTTGTGCATCTTTAGAACAAGTAGCAGACATCTTCACCAAAGGTTTTTTTAAGAAGACCTTCAGCAATCTCAAATCACTGCTAGTAATTTCTTATCATGCCATGAAGCATGATTCATGATAATATTTCCAAATTTTGTTTCATGTCCACGTTTAAGGGAGGATTTTCCTCTTTCCTTGGTTGTATGGACAAGTTGTATGTAAAGGGTGACTAAGCCTTGTTTCTAGGCCATATAGTTTTATGATATTTACTCATAAATTCAAGATTAATAAGGGGTGTTATAATAATCAACCCATAATTACATACATTTGAAATTAATTAATAATTTTTTTCTTATTGCCTAGATTCCTAGATTCCATTCAATGCTAGTTGCCTTCCACATGTCCTAGAAGTCAACACATGATAAAAATGAGTCATGGAGTGCTTGGAAAACATCCTGGAAACCAATATTAGCAATTCTTCTTTATTCCTAGTTCCTGAAAGTGAGTATCTGCTTTTTCTGAAAGCTTCCTTGTTTTATAGTTGTTTTAAGGCAAAAGGAAAAGTTAGTCTAGGTGTAGCTGCCTTGTTTTTTTCACACATCATGCTCCATATTTTTCTCTAATTAAAAGCATTTATGAGTTGTATTTCCATCCCTCTTTAGCTTTCCCACTTGACTTAGCAAATTTGTGAGCATATTCATATATTTGGAAACTGTTTTATACACCTATGGGGGATTTGACTAGTTTTGGTAAGCCTGCTTTTTGACTATTTCGAATATCATCCTTATCCATTAGAAAATATCATGTAATTATATATTTGATAAGCCTATTACTTCACAAGGTTTGATATTGTACACTTACTCAATACAAATTAGTGTTATGCTCCAATTTCAGTCTCCTTTGGTGTGAACTTTGCATGTTTGATTAGGAATTTTGTGAGTGTTATTGTTCTATCTCTTGGGTTCAATTTCCACAATTAGGTGGGTTATTTTAGAAATATTATTTATTGAATGATATATTAGTATTTTATAGTGAGGTACATACATATTTGTAGATATTAAATGGATTAATTTAGAATTTACTTGTTAATAAAATAAGGAAAGCTGTTATTTTTAAATTACGTGGATAAGCATAGAATTTACTATGCTTAGTGGCATATATATAGAGAGAATGGGTTCTCGATGATTGGTGAATACTTTATTTAGCTTATTTAATTGTCTTGAATGCTTGCCTTAAGAGATATACAATATGACTATTATATGTACGATCTATGTTTGTTCACATAATAGTGTATATATAGGGATTTGGAGAGCATTTCCTCCTTTTTGTGAAGTTTTCATATATTTTAATGATTTGATTCCTATCTTAGGAAAGGGAATCTTCTTGGAAGAAAATAAATCCCCGTCCAAATCATCTTAACATATATTAATTAATTGATACGATGTTGGAATGGGTCTCCTTGGCGACATCACTACCCTCTTTCAAATTGTTTTAATATATATTAATTACTTAGGTATTGTGTTTGGAAATGGCATTTCTCCTGAAGAGATGAATATTGGAGTGTATCCTTCCATTGAATAATGAGTAATAGTGTACTCATAGTTAAAATCAAGTTGTAATGAAGACAACTCATCAAGCTCAGAAAGATAGACTTACTAAATATGATAAACCCCCATAGGTGCCTAAAGCACTTCCGAAATCAGTCAAGGACCTCACTAATTAGAAGAAGAATGAGTGATTTGGCTTGCATGATGGAAAAAACTATTAATCTTGGAATATGGAGGAAAAATCATGGAGGATGGGTTGGCAACCAAAGATAGCAGTTTCCTAGTTGACTAGCTTTACCTTATCCACATGAAAGATGGAATAAAGAAATAAACTACATAATCTGCAGGAAGGCACAATTACTTATTTTGGAAGTCAATAAAGCAGACATGATCAATCCATAATCATGATTAGATCACTCCTAGGATATATATGGAAAGTGTTGACCATGTGGTGCAAGTGGATGCCAACTATCTAGGCTAATGGGTAGGAAATTAATAAAAAAATGATTAAATATTTTATCATAAGTTATGAAGTGTGTTTATTAAATTCCAACACCCCCCTTTAAGTCTGAATTTATGATGTTTACGTCAAAAATATAGGTGTATATAGGGCCCAAAAACAAGGCTATGGTCGTCCTTTACAATTATTCATGTCTAGAAAAGTGAGGAAAGAAGCAAAACACATGGGGAAAATCCTCCCTCAAGAAAGGACAAGGCACAAAATTTGAATAATATGTCTTCAATAGGTATTTATATTCACTTGAATGAGCTGAATGAACTAATTTTGGTGAAAAACGTTGATGCAAAAATCATGAACTCCATGATCATGAGCTAAAGTGCAGAATTTGCAAGAATGAAGAGGAGAGACTCCTTGTATCTCATCACATGATGAAGTAGGAGAATTATATGAATGATTATTTTTGATACCATACCGTGATATGAAAACACAATATGAAATGGAAAAGAGATATGTGCATACTCCTTCCCAAAGAGTACAAAAATTAAGACAATCAATGACACAATCAGTTCCTTGTATAGATGCAAATTGTGATCTGAATTACATATATTTATTTCAATCCGATGAAGAAAATTCTCAGATATGATATGAGTCTGAAAATACTCTGATATACCATAAACGATAGAATATGGAACAAAAAATACAAGGTCTTGAATGACTCCATGGGGATATAGGGCTAGACTAGGAAACACATGAGCGACTAGGAAAAACTGATGAGTATAAAAATATGAATGATGAATGGACTTGAGAAATGAACCATAAGTATTGAGAACATATAAAAACATGTGCAATATCATTCCAAACATTAATAATTTCATGTATAACTAACCAGGGAAAGATAAGAAAGAATTCAAACCATGTAATATAAGTACCACTACATAAGAGAACAATGAGGAATCAACTAGTGAACTTGGCGATTTGTATAGTATTAAGAGTATTCAGAGGTATGGTAAATGGTATTTATTTTGGTATTAATGATGTAATTACATGTATACAATCCTACAAACATTATTCCAAATCATAATTATTGAGTGAGGAAGAGTTCCTTAAAGACAAGTAAGGATCTAGTGAAAAATCACAATTATTTGGAGACGAATCTAGGAGAATGTTAGGTGGATTATCAAAGAAATGATATGATATTTATGATTATGATATATCATTAAATGAATACATATAATATATGTGAGGAAAGGATTTAACTATGTCACTCAAGGCATATTTTATATCACGCACTATGACAATGTTTTGAAGATTCAACAAGATTCTCTAGCTCATATGGAACTTCGATGTTCTGCTTCTCAAGAAGTCGAGACATGATGTTTATATTATTATTGAAACATTTATTCTATGGATTATATCCCTTTATGAAATAATAACACTTTTATTTTATCCCTTTCTTCTTAACTTTCTTCATTGATTCATCGGTAGGCTTGGAACTTTCATCTTCAATTTCTAAATTTGGCTTCTTCTCGTTCACAATTTGCTTGTATTTTTACTTGGTAGTCTTGATTCCATGAAATATGAGAGCATGATACTTTCCCATGTAATATATAAGAGAACCCATACGGATCAATTTATCTTTCTTCTTTTTTAGTGAATCAAAGAAGTACAAAAAGAAGGCATTTTCCAATTAGAAATAACAAGCATAGTAGCATGAAAAGTAGACACAAAACCGAGAATTCATGAACCAATTTTGATAGAATGGATAGGATGAAGTGATCATATTTATTATCAATCCCACAATGATTGAGCATTATAATGAGTGACTTGAATTTTGTGAAGAAACACAATATAATGGAAACTGCTTGGACTCATTGAGAATAACTCAATCTCCAATTGATGCACTCTTAATTCATCTTGAACTCCAAAGAGAGACTCAAGTTTGGTCCATAATTGGTTTGGAGAGGTAAAAACATTGCAATGAAAGAGTATATCAGGGGATATAGAGAGGAAAATAAATAAATAGGATTTTTCCAACCTATTATGCCACTTATCTTTCTCAATAACAGAATTTGGTTCATTTTCTAAAGCTAGAGTAACTCTGTATAGTCCCTTACTGCGCAATAAAATGCCAATTTTGGTTTTCCATTCATGATAGTTGAAGGGAGTCATGATTATAGATGAAGAAGAATCCATACTGATATGTTGGTGCACTCTAGGATAAAGTCTCTACAACCTACACAAATAAAACTAGGGGAAAATATTGTAAGCTTAATACCAATATCTTCTTCAAAGAGGGATAAGAGACTAGATGCTCTCTAATGGAGAGAACAAATAGCTCCTCAAATATTCTGATCTTGAAAAACCTTGCCCTATTATACCATGTAGGAGTTATATGATACCATATGGAGATAACATCTCTAATGCTAAGAGGAACCAAAGGAAATAGATCTTTCTACTAATATATATTTTTCACAAGTATACACAGGAAAAATAGAGAGAATAATAGAGACTGAATCACATGAACGAAGAGATGAATATTGGAGTGTAATATTCCATTGAATAATGTTGAATAATAGTGGACATAAATAGTACATATCTCATAGGTAAAATTGAGTTGTATTGGAGACAACTCATCAAGCTAAGAAGGATAGACTTACTAAATATGATAAACCCCCATAGGTGTTGAAATATTGTAACTTCGAAGAATATTCTATATGTATATTTTTTGGTCCCCGGTGGTCCTACCGGGAGAAACACTTGTATTAATTTGTACCTCGATGATTCTAATTGGAAGAACTAATAAAAGTCATGAGGTAGTCCCCTCTAATTGTAAAGGTGGGTCGTTAGCACCCCAGTGTGGTTACTTGAGCCTACATGTGTAGCTCAAGCCTACATGATTAACTCAAGCCTACATGTTGGATTTAATTATTAAAGTGAATGGATGAATATAAATAGAGGTTTCAAGCTCCTCATTTGGAACACACACTCTCACTTGTGTAGCGCATTAGTGGAGAAGAGATAAGTAGCTGGAGCAGGAGCAGGATTAGGATTTGATCTCCTTGTTGGTTTTATCTTTTATCTTTTGGGGCATCTATATTGAGGAAGCTTTTTCTAGGTTTTTCCCAAGATAAATATGTGTTGTTCTTATGATACTATTTCTTTCAGTGATCCTATTTATATTCTCTTGTTATGAAAATGAAATGAAATACTGATGTTTTAGCTAAGCATATGAAATTTTAACATGGTATCAGAGCTAGCCTGAATAGGATAGCTTTCACAAGGTGAAATAGCTCTCTCTCTCTCTCTCCCCAGAAGAAATTAGGGTTTTGGGAAAATTTTTGAGTTTCAGAAAACTGCTTACATAGAAAGTTGTGCCCTCCCAGAGCGCATATTTTGAGCCTGGAATCAAATTTTTTGGATTAGTGAGTCTCTGGGAAAGTCAAAACCTAGTTTGATATCTACACCAGAAAACTGCTGAACTAGAAAGCTGCAGAAGCTGAATCTTGCAAATCTGATTTGAAAGGTGAAGAGTTGAAATCTCCAGAATCCAAGCACACCAGTCAACTCACCTCATTCAAGTGCATCTTCTAGTAAGGTTAGTTTCTCATTATGCAAAATTTCAAAATTTTGTGATTTTCTGACAAGATGGCCCCAAGCACTAAGCTTGAGGATAAGCTAGAAGTCATAGAGAATTTTTGAGCATGGAAATACAAGATTGGTCTCATTCTCCAAGAGAATGATCTTGATAAGTATGTCAAAGAAGAAGTTGCATAACCTAAAGATGTTGAAGCCAAGGAGAAGCACAGAAAGGATATGATTAGGGCACAAAGGATTATTGCTGACTCCCTCAAGGATCAATTGGTCCCTCAAATGTCATCCAAGAAGACTCCAAAATAAATTTTTGATGCCCTATCCAGAATGTATGAGGGAAGGAACATTAACAGAAAGATGAATCTAAGAGCTCAACTGAAGAGCACCAAGATGAGTCATGGAGAATCCATCCAAGGTTCCTTCACAAGGGATTCTCAGATCAAAGAGAAACTAGAAGCTATTGGAGATAAGCTTGATGAATATGAAATGGTTATGATTGCTCTCAATGGTCTCACTAGACCCTTGGAGTCCTTCATTGAGATGATGTGTGCCAGAAAAGAAAGTATGAAGTTTGATGTGGTATGGGAAGACTGCATTCAAGAGGAGACTAGAGTGGAAAATAGAGAAGCCTTACTAAAAGAACATGATCAAGCTCTAGACACTCACACCAAAAGAATAAGATGCCAAACTAATTTCAGGAGAAGAAATTTCAAGGAGTCTCAACCTCCCATAAGAATTCAAAGGGTAAGAGAAAATCCTCCTACTAGAGACTATTCTGATTTTGAATGTTTTAATTGTAGTAGGATAGGACACATTGCCCGAAATTATCCTATAAGGAAGCAAAAATATAGGAAGAGGATCGAAAAAAACAAAAGAAATCATGCTCATCAACAGAAGATGAATATGAAGAAGAAGAAGGACCTCCAAGAAAACAAGCAAGAGAAGAAGATGTAGAAGAGTATGTGCTATTCTCTGTACTCTCTGGATCTATAACTCCTGGAGAAGACAACTGGATTATTGATAGTGGTGCTTCAAAGCACATGACGGGACAAAATAAAACTCTATCCAAACTTGAAGAAAAGAGCTCTCCTCAGAAAGTATCCCTAGGAGATGACTATCAATATCCGATCAAAGGAGTTGGTGAAGCAAGTTACAAACTTGATTCAGGTAATCCCCTAAAGATGAAAAATGTATTATATGTACTTGGTCTAAAGAAGAATTTACTTTCTATCTCAGCTTTAGATAAGAAAGGATTCAGAGTTGCTTTCTTAGGTGGCCAAGTACTCATGTGGCCCAAAGGAAAGAATATTGAAGATGCAATCATTATTGGTGAAGAAGAAGGAGGCTTGTATAAACTCAAGGGGCACTCAGAAACAACCCTTGTGCATGAGTCCACTGACCCTATTGAACTATTGCATAGAAATATTTCCCACATTAATTACAAGGCTCTACCTCATGTGAACAAAGTAGTGAGGGGATTACAAGATATGAATATCAAGCATGAAGGCTTTTGCAAAGGATGTGCGAAGGGAAAGAACATCAAGAATCCATTTCCAAAAAGTGAGACAAAGAAAAAAGGTACGTTGGAATTGATTCATTCAGATGTATGTGGTCCAATGTCTTTGACATCCTTAACTGGCTTTGAATATTATATCACATTTATTGATGAATTTTCAAGAAAGACTTGGATATACACTACTACATTTTGATCCAAAATCCAATGGAAAAATTTGACGACGCGTGGATTTCTCTTTTTAAACTTACCAAAAATCACAAGGATACATTTTTTTTTGTAAATGTGGCCACAAGCATCAGTGAAGCAGTGACGATTCTCATAACCATCGGTTAAGCAATGAAGAGTTAGTAAGCGTCGCTTAAGCGACGACGCCTTTAATTGGTCAAGTATTTAACATGGAAAGCGTCATCACATATCCGATGCTTAGGTTCATTTCCTACCCATTAGGATAGTGGGTATCTATTGAAATCTTCTTTGTAATCCTTATGCCAAAGTTAACAACCAACTAGGGCCAACTAGGCCAAACACAATTCAAGAAAGCCAGATTTAATTGCGACAAGGATGAAAGATCATACACAATCTTAATACCATCAATAAAACCCTAACTAACAAAAAATTAGATGTCACCTAATTTGCAATATACACAATACAAAAGAGAAACCACCCATTTTCAATGTACACAGTAAAAAAGAGAATTTTCAATGTAAATAATACACAAAGAGAAACAACTCATTTTTCAATGTATACAATATACAAATGACATATTATTTTTATTTTAGATGGATAGATTTTTTATTGTCACATATTTCTATAGACATGGATATATAAGCCTCGTATTGATACATAATGTCAATACACTACCATGAATTAACAAAATCTCTATGAGTTGAAGTGACCATCAACGATATTCCTTTGTACCCTCCATTGTTCAAAATTTAAGTTGAAGATCCCACCACTCAAAATATTGTGATACTTTGTGTACAAATCATGACCTCTGAGGAAGTTGTTCTTTAACACATACTTGATGTTCCCAAAATTGTAGGACATAACCTAGTCAAGGTTGTTTCACCATGGATCCTCGAACATGAATGTCCCTCCACTTTCTATTAATAAATCCAATACTTAATCTTATAAATAATGGGGGTTTAATATTAAATATGACAATATTCCCACCAAAGACCATGTTACAAATCCTTTTGAGTACCTTTATAACTAAATATTTAAATACACTAGAGAGAAAACTACCACAATACCCATCTTCAACCCATGTAAAATCTATCCCAACAAAAGTATCAACATCCACAACTCAATTACAAATCTAATTCTTGTCATTCTCCTTGGTTTGAAAAGTTGAAAAATTGAATGTACCATGGATACTTTTTATATTTGATGATATAAAGGACATTTTTTCGTGGTTAAAATAAAAAAAAGTATGCTCATAAACAATTAAAAACCACCTAAACAACACACCAAACTTTGCAATACAATTCAGACCCTCCCACGCAGGTGAAGTAAAAGAAAAATCCCTACGAATATGCAATCTCACTATGAAAAGATTCACATGGTCATGATTCCCTTGTGTTTATTGTATTCCCAGGATGTCAAACCCATGGGCACCATACCCTTCGAGATCAAAGACTTGCCAGGCATTCAGACGATTACACTCTGGAGGCAATATGGCAACGAGGAGATAAAGGTTGAAGTTATGTCTGGGGACGTTGGCGACGATAACGATGAAGAAAACAGTGGAATTGATACTAATTCGGGTAGAGTCCGAGTCAATTTAATGGTCTCTATTTCTAAAGGAGAAGGTCCCTTCCTCGAGTTCATTTGCACTGGGTATTCCAACGGGGTTTCAATCGAGGGCATGGCTATAAAGAAGAAGCAGGCAACAGAATTAGATGTAGTTGACCCAATTCCGTACGAGGGGCCTCCCTTCAAGTGAGTATCATGAAGCATAATTACTTGCATGTTTTTCATAATTTTTTTTAGGGTTTGAATGGTTTTAAATATCTAGGGTTTCATATTTATGTATGCCCATGTCATATGATGAGAAACCGAAAGAAGAAGTCCACATTGGCCGTCCAAACAACAACAACTTGATTCTCATTCCCCAATCTAGTTCCATTTAGAATTATGTTAAATTTATATTCTAAGTTCACAAAGGATTATGATAAATTTTCAGGTTGAATTGGCAGCTCTAATTCAAAGGCTGAATATAATCAAATCTCAAGGAGCCATAAAGAACATGGTTATTGGTGATTCAAATATCCATCTTTATGCTCAATGGGGAGGTTGTCTCAAAGAACCTCTACTTTTTCAAACATTTTCATCACCTTCGTATTGATTCTCTTTTCTAGATTTGATTGTTGGGCTTTGTAATCTCTCAAAATTATCGACAATCTGGAAAAGCATAGTCAGTTCCCCCCTTTCTTTCAAAATAATCATCTCTTTAGAATCCACTTGTTGCACTGTATTTGTTTATTAATATTCATTCCTTATGATAAACCCAGGGCCAAACTTACATTGTGAGGGTTTATTCAACTAGGGCTGACGTATTTATTGTATACCCAAAATCCTTCTCCTAATATCGACTCTCCTCTTCTTCATATGGTATGGTTTTGGGATTGAAATAAGGAGATTTTCTCATGGGAAAGATGGTGAGGTTCCCTTAAACTAGTATGTTGTTATAAACTATCCTCACAACCCTTAACTTGTAGCAAAATATGAGGTAATATGACCTTAACAAGGTCCATACACATGATTATATTCACAAATCATGAGCATGAATCTTCGTCCTAGAATACATCAGGAAGGTGTCCAATTCAGTTTTTATTTTTATGCCTTAAATAATAGGAAGGATAAAAATATTTTAAGCTCCTAGGACTTCAAGAAAGATTTAATATGGAACTATGATCCTCTTAGGGTGACTACAAAAAACATTGAATTTAAGCATAGTGTGTATTGACACCAACCAAAGCCTACAATGCCTAACCAACAAGAATAATTGGGAAGAGGTCCAAGAAGCTCAGCTATCTAGTCAGGATCCTCAAGAAAGATTAAATTGTAAGGAGTAAGTTCCTATGGTTCCTGCCTATTTTTCCTCTATAGGAAACCTAAGGAGTCTGTTCCAATCCCCCATGATAAAATCCCTGTTGTGTCCACAAAGAAGAGGAGGCAGTGGGTTTAGGAAAATTAGAACATCCAAAAGAAGGGAGCATGGTGGACAATGAGTAAATATAGGAGGATATTAGTTTAAGATTAAAGTAGATACAAAATTATGTGACTTATATGATCATGTGCATGGATAGGATGAGGATGATGTGCTCCATCCATGATGAAGATGAAAGTCAAATAAAAGCTCATGGGATAACTCAATCTTCTCTTGTTTATGAATCTTATAAGGAGTTTACGTATGGCAGAGGGTATATCTTGGCTACAAAAAGGGGCTATAGAGGTTGGAGGTGGCATGAGACAACAAGAACAAGGTCCCTTTACACATGTATATCCTTTTAATCCCCCCCCCTGTTATCATGCGTTTGTGCAAATTGGATACATGAATTTTAAAAGGAAGTTTAGGATGAATATGTTGTTGGAAAGTTGAAGGTTTGTGATCAATAGATGGGAAAGTATATTGTTGGGACTTCTGAGTAGAATTTAAAGAAATATACAGAAGCTCATAAACCCCAAGGAGAATCCCAAGAGAAACGAATGAGCTCTAGCCCTTGTCCTGATTCATCCAATGCTACTTCTGACCAAAAAGTCTGCTATTGGTGATGGTGGATAAAGAAAAAAAGGAGGAGGATGCTAATTATATGGAAGGGAGAGTGAAGACAAGAAACATGAGATAGACATGAATAAGACTAAAAATAGCAGGAATCACAAGTGGAACCCAAAGAGACTTCTAACCAATTTTTTTCTTCTAGGTAGAGTACCTATGTAACATATCCTTCTTAATCCCCTGCATTTATTCTTAGTACTTCTTCTATTGAAGCTTCCTCAATTCTTGTGATATCATCAATGTCTGTGCATAGTGTTTATCCTTCTTCTTCTAGTGCTTTAACTACTTTATCAATTTCCTTTTTTATCTTCCCCTTATACGACAATTCCATTCCCTAGTCTCTTGTCTACCATGATTGGAAAAACCCTCTACCTTTTTTTCTACTACTGGTACCATGATCACCATGATAGTTGCTCAACCCCAAGTTTATACCTGTAGTACAATGCCATTATTTCAGTTTTGATATTATTTTTCTAACTTTGTTGCAATAAAATCCTTGGGTAAATGAACTAAAGATAATCTACCACCTTTGGTAACCAATAAGTTAGTTAGATAAAGGATTCTAGAAGCCATGAATCTAGAGGATCCTTTCCCTCACAACTTTGGATCATAAGTGGACAGGTTAAATAGAAAGATTGAAAAGTTGAACAATAGTTTAGATTTAGAGAGGATTAACAATAGAGCTCATTATAAATAATTAAATAACCATAGACTAAACTCATTAATGTAGAAGCCATACAAGGTAAAGGAGATTCAAGCTATTTTAAAAGCTAAGGATACTCTATTGAAGGAGCTGTACGCCAAGCTTTGTGCAAAAGTAGTAGATAATATGCAATTGCAGAGGTGATGGTTACCAATGTAGCTAAGGATCCTTTAATAAGGGAGAATTTAATTATTGAAGAAAAATTATGGAAAGCGGTCTAAAATTGAAATACTGTAAAAGCACGTCTATAATTTGATTATGGAAGAATTTATTCCTTGAACAGTAGAGTCCTTACCGCTGAAAGTGAAATCCTCTAGTTTCATAGCAAATTGTCTAATCCCTAATACTAGCTAGTTTTTTCATACGATTTTTATTATTTTGATGATCAATAGAAGCAAACATGTATATATTTCTGACAATGTAAAGTGAAAAAGTTCCACAAATTCTCCACTAAAAAAGAAGAACAAATCAATGAATTAATTGTTTAGTTGTTAACCAAAAAAAGGGAGGGGGCAAAATTGAACACTCGCAAGATTGGAAACCTTACCGAGCTAAATACCCTTTAAATGAGTGGAAACCTTACCAGTTTGATCTAAAAGATGCAGATCACTACTTCCATTAACCCCCTTAAGCCACATTTTGGCTCAAGCCTCCTTAGCCACCCACCATCAATCTCAATACTTGTTTCTGCTACCATGTTGAAAATTGGACGCGCTAGGAGTTAAACCTAGGGACCACATCTACTAACATCAAGCCACTTGGATTTTTCATGACCTTACGAATTTGGTATCTAGGTGGATTTTTATAGCCTATCATAGGAATTCCGTTAAAGCCACACTATGACTCAGGCCTCCTAGCCATTGCCAATTAACCTCAACACCTAGTTTTGCTATCATGTTGAAAACTGGATATGCTAGCAATTGATTCCCGGACCTATCCCTGATTGGTAGGCTGTTCATCAACCACTGCAGGCCAAATTTTGGCTCAAGCCTCCTTATCCATGCCCAATTAATCTCAACACCTAGATCTGATGCCATGTTGAAAATTGGACAGGCTAGGAATCAAACCCAAGCCTTGCACCTACTAACAGCAATCCACCTGTCTTTTTCATGATAGGAACTCTTACCAATTTTATATGAAGGTGTGGATTTCTATAGCCTATCTCCAACATTATGACTCAAGTCTCCTAGCCATTTCCAGTTAACCTCAACACTTGGCTTTGCTGTCATGTTGAAAACCGGACATGCTAACAATTGTTCTCTGGGCCCATCCCCAATTGGAAGGCTGCTCTACCACCAAGCTACATGCCCTTTTTATGATGGGTATGCTGACTGGTTCTATCTAAAAGATGTGGATTTCCACCTTAAACTCTCCCCCACAGATGACACTTTGTGGCAAGCATCCTAGGCACGACCAATCAATCTCAACACTTGGCTCTGAGACCATGTTGAAAATTGGACAAGCTAGGAGTCAAACCCAGGTTCTATCTCTAACTGCTCTATCACTGAGCTACCCTTTCATGATAGACACCTTTATGAGTTCTATATCAAGGTTTGGATTTCTATTTCCAGTGCACCACTTCATGCCACTTTGGCTGAGGTTTTGTTGTCACCACCGATAAATCTCAACACACCTTCCTTCAAGCTACACATTGGCTTAAGCCTCCTAGCCACTAACAGCCCATCTCAACACCTGGCCACTAACAACCCATCTCAACACCTGGTTCTGATATCATGTTGCAAATTGGACAAGCTAGGAATCAAACCCTCAGGCCTGGGCTGCTTTATTGCTGAGCTAACTGCCCTTTTTGTGACTAGTTCAGTATCAAGGAGAGGATTGATTTCTCTAATTCTCTCCTTCAAGCGATAGTTTGGCTGAAGCCTCCTAGCCAACACAACTAAAGTTGATAGAATGTGGCTTCCTTTAGATTTGAATGGTTTCAGAAGCACCTACATCTTTGAATAAATTAGACACAATTATCTGCCAAAGTTAATTTATATATGGTTTATAACGGTAAGGGCACTTGTTAACCTTCTTTTAAGATAAAATTTTTAAAACTATATTACCATATCTCACTTTCTTTCATGTCTAACTAAGTTACAGTAAAATCAGCCCAAGCAGATTAATTTTTAAGTAAAAGCAAAGAATTTGTTTAAACTTTAAAGTAACTCGGGATATTTTTCAAGAGGATGGAGATCTGCAGGTTAGTAAATCTTGACCTTAATCTTAACATTAGGTATTAAGGGAATACGATGGGAGATGGACAATTTAAGATGAACAAATATACTTTCACTCACAATGTGGCCTAGGTCGATTAATTAAGATGCATTATTGATGGATCTTTGATCTTTCCCAGTTTTGTTAAGTCAAGTCAACTAACATTGATTTAGTTCAGAAATTTGTGTGCATTTGAAGTAATTTTTCACATAGTTCAAGATAATTTATTTGTAATTGCTTTAAGATACGCTGCTGAAACTATCTTATTTTGGTTTATTAAAATTTAAAACCTATGATCCGTGTAAAATGGGCATTAGTCGTGTTACTTTTCCTTAACAACATCTCTTAGAAAGGTACATGCCATGCTGCATAGCCGATCTTAACTATTGAAATGTGTATGCAGCCCAAACTTTTGGCTTTATGTCAGTAGATCATGATCTAGTTGGTTAAACCAAAAGGTTTAATGCTATGTTTTCTGTATCTTTAGAAGGATATATGGATTAGTTATTTTATGCCAAGTGCTAATAGGTGTTTGTGTCGGTTTAGTTATTGACAGATGCAGTGGGTGTCCCTTAAAGTGGATCCATTTCCAAGTGTGAAGGGTTTTCTTTAGAGTTAGGAGTTTGGATATCAGATTGGTCACTAATGGTTGTTTACAATTCTTTTACTTGACAATCTATCCGCCTGTTTGATAATATTACCTAAAGAATTAAGCATTGATTTGGTCTGTTTGTGTCCTTTTATTAATTAGATGTGGATCACAATCTTAAGACCTACTGAGTGTTAGGTAATTGTTTCTCCCATGCCCTGTTTGATGCCCCTTCTGTGTTCATTATCTTTACCCCTTTTTGAGGTTCAATTCGAGGCTCTTACCAATGCTATGAAGGAGAAGCATCGTCTTGTATTTATTTAATTGTTCCCTTACTAAGAAAGCTCTTTGGTACAAAAGCTCATAATTTACTTTAATCAATGGAATCCACTAAAAATAACCAGGTCATTTGAATTGTGTTTGCGGCATGACATTTGAACAGTGCCAATTTGGTTTTGGTTGGAGGGGATTCATCCATACATTTTGTAAGGGGGCATGCAAGTTCAATTGATTAACACTGTTTTACAGTATTGACAGTTGGCTTTATCTTGTGTACAGTGGAGATGTTCGATCATTCTTGGTTGTTAAAGGTACCCCGTACCCGTCATTAGGCTACTATGAGGTAAACAGATCATTTTTGTTTAAAATTTCCAATTACAAGTAGTTTTAATCTCTTTGTCAAAAATATCAGCATATGGACACCATCATTTCACTTGAAATAATGGAGAATTTATTACTCTGTTAGTTGAACGGTAGTTCACTTAACGCAGATCCTATTTCTACGGTGGTTGTTGAAACTGTTTTGTCTTTGAATTCTGTTATATAAACAGATTGAGTGTTACTCTCCGTATCAGTTCCGTTTTCCTCAATCTGCTCTGTTTTAACTTCATGCTCTGTTTTCTGTCTTGCTTTGTTTTAACTTGGTATCAGAGCCATTGAGCCTGATTGGCATGTTGAGAAGCCCTTTCGTGGCCTGTTGAGAGAGCCTGGTGGCCTTCCTACATGGAGGAAGGATCGCTGCCCAAATCGCTGGAAATCGTTGGAGAGAGCCAGAGATCGTTGCTCCAGGTAAGTTCTGAGTGCTAAGCATAAGCATTGAAGGAGCCAATTTTTTTTTTTGATTGGAAAACTACACACTATGGAGAGTATCTCGATCCATTTATATTAAGTGAAACTAAGAGAGAAAACTGTTACAACAAACTCTGGGAAAATAGGATCTAATTAAGAAAACTCTAGTTTGTCTAACTGTCTCATTAATTCTGCCAGGGATAAAGAAAAATCTGATATCTGTGTCTACTATTATAGATCAGAATTTGAAGGTTGAATTCTTCAAAAACTACTGCATAGTGAAGGACTTACTGGACCAACACAAAACTCTTGCAAAGGGAGTCAGAGTAGGAGGCCTATACAAGCTTGATGTTACTAGTAAAGAGCATTACACATTAACTTCTGCAATCATGCCAACAGAGAGTCTTTGGCATCAAAGGTATGGTCACATCAATCATCAAGATTTATTGTTATTATTGAAGCATAATATGGTTGAAGGAATTCCCATGTTAAAAGATGTGAACATTCCTTGTGAAGAATGTGCATTAGGAAAGATGCACAGAAATGAATTTCCTTCTAATCCTGATAAGAAAAAAAGGGATGTGTTAGATCTTGTGCATAGTGATGTTTGCGGGCCTATGCAGAGTAGATCCTTAGGAGGTGCATTTTATTTTATGCTATTTATTGATGATTGCACAAGATACACATGGGTTTACTTTCTTAGAAGAAAGAGTGATGTTTTGAGTACTTTAAGGAGTTCCGAAACATGGTTGAAAAACAGACAGAAAAATCCATTAAAATCCTTTGTTCAGATCAAGGGGGAGAGTATAAATTAGGGGACTTCAAAAAATATTGCAAAGATAATGGAATAGTACAACAGTTTACAGTACCCAGCACTCCACGGCAAAATGGAGTTGCTGAAAGGAAAAACAGAACCCTGGTAGAGTGTGCACGCAGTATGATGAAAGGTAAGAGTCTCTCAAATACCTTCTGGGGTGAAGCCATAAATACTGTTGTTTACCTAAAGAATAGAAGTCCAACTAGGAGTCTTGATAATATTACTCCTTTTGAAGCTTTGTATGGTTTCAAACCAGTAGTTCAGAATTTGAAAGTTTTTGGGTGTACGGCTTTTGCACATATTCCAAAGGAAAATAGGAAGAAACTAGATGCTAAAGCCATTAAATGTATCTTCATAGGTTACTGTTCTCAATTCAAAGCATATAAATTGTTTGATCCTTCTACTCACAAGGTATTTGCAAGTAGATATGTACTCTTCCATGAACAGGAAACAGAAATTTCAGAGAACAGCAACCAAAGCCATGAGGAATGGCATAAAGTTCTTGATGAACCAGTTCTTGATGAAGGGGTTACACAAGAACAACAAACTGTATTACAGCAGCCAAACATACAAGAACAGCAGCAATAGCAAGAGGGATTCAGTGATACAAACAGTCCAAGCTCAACTAGTGATGAAGACAAAAGTTCACACAGCGAAGAGGAAGGTAATCAACAGCTAAGAAGATCTTCAAGACAGGTTCGAGCTCCTGAAAGGTACAAAGACTATGCCCTTATGAGTAGCATTTCGAATGTCATAGAACCCATTAGTTTTGATGAAGCCAATGCACATGATGAATGGAGAAATGCAATGGAGGAGGAATATGAATCAATAATGCAAAACAATACCTAGGAATTGACTGAATTGCCTGAACATAAAAAGCCAATAGGATGCAAATGGATATACAAACCCAAGTTTAAATCAGATGGTAGCATAGACAAATAAAAGGCTAGATTGGTGGCAAAGGGGTATTCACAAACAAAAGGTATTGACTATGCTGAAACATTTGCACCTGTAGCTAAATTGAATACTATCAGATTATTAATTGCCTTAACTACAAAGTATAATTGGAAGCTAAACCAATTAGATGTTAAATCTGCCTTCTTGAATGGTGAGTTAAAAGAGGAGGTGTACCTTACTCAACCTGAAGGGTTTGTGAAAAAAGGGCAAGAACACTTAGTGTGTAAATTAAAGAAAGCATTGTATGGACTAAAGCAAGCACCTAGGTCATGGTATGAGAAGATAGACTCTTTCTTTCTTCAACAGGGATTTATGAGGAGAAAGAGTGATCCAAATCTATATATCAAATGTGATGAGCAGGGGTATATAGTATTGATTTCTGTATATGTTGATGACTTAATAATTACAGGAAATGCAGAGAATCTGATTTTGAAATCAAGGAGCAGCTGTCACATGTTTTTGATATGAAAGATCTGGGTGAGCTTCATTACTGTCTAGGTCTTGAAGTTTGGAGGAATGCAGGTCAAACATTTGTTTGTCAAAGTAAGTATGTCAGAGATGTACTTCAGAGATTTAAAATGGATCAGTGTAAATCATCTACTGTTCCCATGCAGCAGAATGTGAAACTCTCTTGTGATGATGGTTCAAAGGAGGTGAATGCTACAATGTACAGACAGATGGTGGGTAGTTTGAATTATCTCACCACAACTAGACCTGACATTTCATATTCTATGAGTGTGCTAAGTCAGTTTATGGCAAAACCTCAAGAAATCCATTGGAATGCAGCAAAGACGGTACTCAGGTATCTAAAAGGAGCACTTGACTTTGGTATTAAATAACTTGATGCTTCTGTTGTTGAGTTGACAAGTTATTCAGATTCTGATTGGGCTGGGAATCCGGATGATCGAAGATCAACTACTGGATATGCATTTAGCATAGGATCCGGAATTGTTTCATGGAGCAGTAAAAAGCATCTTACGGTATCTTTGTCCTCTACTGAAGCAGAATACAAGGCCCTGTGTGCAGCAACCTATGAATCTGTTTGGCTGAGAAGACTTCTTCAAGATGTCGGAAAAGAACAAAAGGAACCTACAGTAATCAAATGTGATAACCAAAGTACAATCAAGTTGGCAAATAATCTGATCTTTCATGCAAATACAAAGCATGTTGACGCTCAGTATCATTTTGTTAGAGAAGATACAATCCAATGAAATAGATCTCATATATTGTAATACTTGTTAAAATATTGCTGATATTTTCACAAAGCCTCTCAGAAAGATCAAATTTGAATTGTTTAGGGAAATGTTAGGTGTAGCTGTTATTCCATTCTCCATTAAGGGGAAGACTTGAAATAATGGAGAATTTATTACTCTGTTAGTTGAACGGTAGTTCACTTAACGCAGATCCTATTTCTGTGGTGGTTGTTGAAACTGTTTTGTCTTTGACTTCTGTTATATAAACGGATTGAGTGTTACTCTCCGTATCAGTTCCGTTTTCCTCAATCTGCTCCATTTTAACTTCATGCTCTATTTTCGGTCTTGCTCTATTTTAACTATTTCTTGACTGAAAGGTACTATTGCTGCTGTTACAATACAATTTGCTTGGGCTGGAAATAGTTGTATTAACATTAGCATGTTATCCTTCTACATGCTATAAGCTATCATTACATCAAAGCATTATTATTATTAAGGTAAAATCATTATTACTGTCCATTCTAATAATCATTTTGAAAAGTAAGGTAAGTCAAGAAATGAGAATGCACGGGACCATAATTTGAAAAGAGGTTTATAAAAGGAAAAGGGGGATTCAAATGAAGAGAGGTAGCGGAAGGAAGGCTAGGGTCTGGGAGTCAAGCTATGAGGTTATTGTAGGTGCTTTGAATATCTATAGACACAGAATGGATTCATGGTTTTTCGGGACAGAGTTTGTCCATCTTCTTATGTGTAATTTTCTTCAGAAACGCATGCCAAGTCAGGCCATTGAATGTAATCTGCATCTGAGTTGTAAATCTGGAAATAAATGAAATACAATAGAGGCTTTAATGTATTTTGTGATCTTTGTTTCTCATGTGAAGTAGTATTGTGTAATAGAGAGATCAAAGGAAAGGGATTTGACTCAGATCAACACTTCTCCTTATTATTTTCATGATATACAAAATGTTAGGCTTGCAAGTTTTTCTCATGGTCAGATATTGCTGAATTCATACTATGTATGCTTAGCAATAGCATGTGCTATTTCAGGACTGGATTGATTGTAAAATTGCCTAGTCCTTCATTCAATATTTATTCTCTATAACTAGCGACTCCATGCCTAATTTAGGCCACTGATCAGAGAAGCTTGCTAGCCCCTCATGTCTAGTACCTTGGCCAATCTTTTCCAGCTCTCTGTACCTTGTTTTTTTCCATTTAAATCTGCTAAAAGCCTTTAATGTAAAGCTGTTAGTGAAATGCTCAGGGCAGCTATCTTTCTTTAAATTCAAGTGAGGGAGCACCCTCTAGGCCAATATTTTCTTGAGACCTAAAGAAGGTTTAAAGATGTGCCCGGGATAGTTCTAACTTCTAATTACCGCCTTAGAACATCCCATGTACTAACAATATGTACCAAAATGCATCATATGCAGATGTTTATACCTTGCATTGCATATGGAAAATTGCCAAAAAAGTTAAATTCTAGACTTAAAACAGCTAGTGGCCTCTTCCAAAAATGCCTATGAATTGCCACAGGCAAGGATACAACTATTTTGATTGCAGCACCCATTTTGTAAAGTGTTCTCAAGTCACTTTGATGATCATGAGCAGATCCTTATCCTAGATTCAAAATAGTTACAACAATGCAGAACAAGTCACAAGGGAAACTCAAATTACTGCACCTAATCCTTTGCAAATGATCTGACTTATTTAAAGCATAACCGTTTATGACATTAAAATTAATGCAATGCAGTTGCATGTCTTCAGAAATTACTAAAGATAAAACATTATACTTTCGCATTTGTGGCATATAAACCATTTGGCTGCAATTGGAAACTTTGGTAATTTTAGTCATCTGACAAGCCCCAGATTTGATGTTTCTAAACATCTCTATCCATGACTCCGGCCACTAAGAAAGGAAATCTCAGAGTTCTTCAAAATTATTTCACTAAATTATGTGCAGTTCAAGCAATTTGTTTATGTTTATAAGTCACAATTTATAAGAGCATAGAGAACAGATTCAAAAACGTTACAACTGCAAAAGGCCATTCAAGTAAAACTAGCAATTGTACCCAGGGTCCAATAAAACAATGCCGTGTTGTAAGCAAAGTTTCATACGACTGCATCACCTCTTATTTATATTTGTTGGATCTTTCAGCCAATATCCCCTTGCAGATGAAGATTCATTGGTCTATTCGGCTGAAACCAATGAATTGTGAATTGCGAAGGTGGCTCTCGACCTCCCTCCTCAGCGACCTCATCTCCCATACTTTTGATCCACTGATTTGATGCTCTTCAAGTTTAGCATCAATCAAACTAGAGCTGTTGGTTACGTTACTCCTCTCCTTCCCAGACAACCTTGTTACTGGGTCATCCATTGATTCTCTTCGTGGGTATCATATGCTTGGGGAATTTACTCATCATATATCTTTCATCCCAATAATCTCATCCAATAATCTCAGAAGGATATGACAAACATCAAGAACAGGATTGAAGATAACATACTTGCAGCCTGCAGCTGACTGTTAGCGTGGGAGTTATGTTTTGTCAGCAAGATCATAAATATATACGCATACAAGCAAGGAAAATATATACTTCAGCTCGCATGAATATATGATTACGGTTTTCAGAGGCACTTTGTGATCTGCATTGAACTCATAACGTGCACCATCACAGAAAAAGTATTCAAAATTCAGATGAATGAAAGGTGAAACTAGATTATTCTTTTTAATGAAGTCTGTTGAATATGGGATTTCTTTTACCAAGGGTGATCAAAAGTGAAGACTATTCATGCTTTTGCATTTTGGTGATCGTATAAAGCTCTTATACCTTGAGGTTGCACGTAGATGTGAAGACTTCGATGAAGATAATCTTCGAAGGTTGTTTGCCTCCATGCCCTTAAGAGGAGCTTAAAAAAGAACTGTTACTATGGACAGGGAGAATAATAATAGAGACTAAGCCAAGAAGCATCAATCTGTGAGAGTCTAAATGCTTCTCAACAAACTTTCACTGTTCATGGGATAAAGTCATTTCATGTATGATGAGTTGTCATAAAAATTCCACCTTGGTGATCATAGCCTCTCACACTAAGGATCTGTGAGTATTTGTGGTGGAAGGCATAAACAACAACAATACAGGCAGCTGGAAAATTGGATTTTCCCAGGAGGAAAGAAAGAAATGGCACCGAAGCCGAAGCATCAGATAATCCAAAAACGATATTCACAACAGCTTGCGGCACAATAATCCCGAAATCGACTTCCCATCAAAGCATTGAAAATCTCCACATACCTTGACCTAAAGCATGGCAAAATAAAATATATAAGAAATTAACCATAGACTTTGGCCACCAAGTATCAAACACTGATACCAAACACCTACAATTTGACAAACATATTTCTCACCACGGGGAATCTCCTTCAATCCCAATGCATAGAATACAGATTTTTTCTTTAGATGGTTTAATCTTGCATCACGGATTTGGAATTTGATGTAAAAAAGTTGGAATTATAATTTATTAAAACTTTTTAGAATTAAAAAACCAATACCCAGACACCTATAATCTGACAAACATTTTTCTTATTATAAAAAATCTATCACTTATGAAGCTTCGTAATAGAAAACTTCTCTGGAACCAGCTGCCCAAGGGGCCCACGTGAGCCTGGGCTGCATGCACACCACGTGGTATTTGATTTCTCGACTAATACAATACGATACACTCTTAGAGAGAACACAATAGGAGGGATTTATAGAGAATTGACGAAGGATCTATCGAAGCACAGCACAGCATAGAGAGCACAGTTCGAATTCGTACAGTATAGGTCTATTTTGATTCGACCTACAGTAAAATGGAAGTTCAAGGCTTTAATTTGACGTTACTAGTCTTGAGTAAGTTGAGGCTGCCATTGCCCTAATAAAGGATGTACAGAGGACAGAATTGTCTCGCTTAGAAATGGTTCAACGACAACTCAAACCCCCTGGCATGCCAGAAGAATTATTCTCTGTATTGCAAGAGATGCAAAAGAACCTCATTTATTTCTAGGGCAACGAGGGAAAACGTGAAGCTTTAGCCCTTCTTGATTTGGAGCAGTTCCATCGCCTGTTTGATGATCTGCTACAAAAGGCCTCTGGGGCTCTTTCTCAGACTGACCAAGGCAATTGAAGGCCTTCTGCAGTTCCATCCTTTCATACAAATGGAGTTCGAATGCTCGGGAATGGTGAAGAGGTTTTCCTGAAACAGTTAGAAGTGAAGAAAAATCAGGAGGTGGGTGGTATTCCAGAATACAGTAAAGATGATAGCTTTATCCAAAACTCAGAAGTGTCACATTCAGAAATGGGAATTTTAGGATCAGGAAAAGACAGTTTCGCTGCCAATATCTTTTGTAAAACCATCTGCTGGAACAGGTTGGTTCATTTTCTTGATAAAACGTTTGGCTCTTTGTTTTTTGTTTTGAGTGAAACAATTTAAATCCTTCAAAGTAATTTACTGGTCGTATTTACCTGAGACAACGAACTTTCATTTTTCATTTTAGGAGTTTAATCCAGCGCTGCTATTTGTTTACCTTGGGGATCAGCCTATTTATATGACTGTTTGTAGCATCTTTGTGCACAAAAAGGGGCTGCTACAGCACCATAGAGGGTCTGAAATATTTGTTAGCACCCACAGGGTCTGAAATATTTGTTAGCACCCACATGTAAGATTGATCTCTTAAACCTGATTATAATTTCTGAGTTCAAATGTTGTTATAAATGTAAAAGAGGCCACTATTATCTGCTTGTATTGTGAAGCTTGACTTCTTGTTTTCATAAACATGTCGTTTTAGCTACCAATTTCTATATTCGACAATTATAACAAAAAACAAGATCCTATAGAGTTCGAACAAAAAGAAAATCCAAAAGAGTATGGACAAATTAGATGAGTGCGAAAATCCTGAAGAGTATGGAAAAATTAGATGAGCTAATGGGCTAGTTAAGATCACATACCTTTTCAGGAAAAACGTCCTGTATAATGAGAGTATCATTAGAAAAGCTGGTAACCACGTCTGATGTGGTGATGCCTTCAGTGTCAAAGAATCCCGCGTCTTGTCTCAGTATAGCTTTCAAATATTTATAAGCATCCGAGATATGGCCGAAATTGGACAAAAGTTTCACCCTAGACAGCATGTTGTGATCCTCTGCCTCACAACCATTGAAAGGAAACTTAACTGCAATAGGATCTAGTATGGTTGTCAAGGGTTTGGAAGCTGCAATTTGAGAAACTTGCTTGATAGCTAAAGGATTATTGGCAAGAAAAATAAAAGTTAATTGCAATCTACCACAAAGAAATGTTTGACAGGAAAGACTGCTCATTTGTGGAAATTTTACCCGGTTCTTCTCATTTGGACCATCAATGGCTACATAATCAATGGTCTTTTTTCAAATGTTTGTTAGAGTTGAAGAAATTTGGAGTGAAGTTGGATTTCGAAGAATAAAAAATTGATTGTCACGAAATGGCTCCATGTGATCGGCAAACGGCAGCAATGCACGATACTTGGAAAGGAGTTAGGTTTGTAAGGATAAAAGAACACGACTATAAACAAGTTCCGTAACCATAAACCTTACCCAGCTTCAGAAAAAGCAAACAAACTGAAAATTGCAGCTTTTACATCATCCCTGAGCTTAATAAGTGGATGGAACTGAAACTGTCACAACTATCACAAGACGGAAAAATCCACAGGAGTAGGGGTTTATTACCTCTCTCTAGGCAAAATATCCACGCTGAAACGATTCTGCCTCAAAAAGCATCGAATTTGAGCCCAAAGTCCCACTCTTCGGCTGTTGAAAGTGGATTCAAAGGCCCGCTCTTCAGCTGTTGAAAGTGGATTTACAAACACAAGCATCACCGCTTAAGAGTGTCGGCATGTGTGCATTTAAGGGAATTGCGATGTGCATTTAAGGGAGCAGGTGCGAAAGCAGGTGCCAGGTGACATGTGCAGTTGCAGGTAACTGATCAATGATGGCAATTTCCCCAATCGTCAGACGAAATCATCCTACGGACGAAAATGGAAAAAGCATTAATTGGGGGGAGTCGACTCCCATTTGTTAAACGCCTTACGGCGTAATTAGTTTATAAAAAAATCATATCTTAGTAATTTCAGCATAACTTTCAATCATGTGGATTTCAGAAGCAACAAAACAACTATCATGGATCATTTGTCCGGCAGAATAGAATAAGATTTAACAACAAAAATCAATCCACCTTTTGAATAAATTGTGTTGGACCTAAAAGGTGACAAATATCAATAAGGAGTTCCTCCATATTCGTTCGGAAATGAGCTAGTCCATCAGGAATGTCAAATACTCCATTTGGATCATCCGCACTGAAATCGCTACTGTCAACCTACAAGTAGATAAAATGTCAAATGTGAGAACAAAGTAAAGACAAAACTGTAACACAAAAGTATCCCAGATAAATATATTCACGCATTAAATCATACAACATTACACTAGCAAGCATTACCAACAGAAACTAAGAAAATTACAAGAAGTGCTACCAAGAGATCTGTCATAAGAGTCACACCTAAAGAGTTCTAACTAAAACCACCAGGAGATAACAAAGTCATTAGGGTAGAAATAGAGACAAGAAGAACTGTCATTTGATTAGGTGCAGAGAATGCTGGTACAGGACTAGAAATTTGAGGTCAGTAAAGGCCATGCAAACTGCAGGTTGAGAAGAAAGCCAACCTAGACCATGAATAGGGCAAGAAATTCACAAAATCAAGTTAGTTGACCTGCTAAAAATAACCACAGATAGTTGAACAAGTAAGAGTCTAACTTTGAATTTGACAAACCAATTCTGAAGAGGGTTTGAATGAGATCTGTATCTGCAATTTGAATTTTGAATTGAAATATTTAATTTTGAGTGTCAGAGTGAAATTTCTGTGTGAGTTTTGTTTTGATTGCAATAGTCGGCCTCTAATTTATGAGGGTATTTTTAATTGAAACTTTTATATTTGTGATACATTTCTATGACTTAGTCTCGAAAATAGTTTGTGTATTCAAAAGCCTGATACTTATATTATAAAAGGGGAGTATTTGTTATCCTTCTACATGCTATAAGCTATCATTAAATCAAAGCATTATTATTATTAAGGTAAAATAATTATTACCGTGCATTCTAATAATAATCATTACATGCTATAAGCCTGATACAGGTGGTCTCCTTTTTTCAGCAACAACTCAGGTGGTCTCTCTACTTGGTAATACATTCTCAAGTTCTCTTGGAGCAGCTAATACCGGGCAAACCATCATGGGAAATGGTCATCAAGTTTCCATGGGACTTGCAAATGATCTCAATTCAAATGATAGTGCACCATTTGACATCAATGACTTCCCTCAGTTAACTTCTCGCCCCAATTCTAGTGGAGGGGCATAAGGACAGTTAGGTGGGTTTTGGTTATCTCATTTTCTTCATGTTTTTGTATTTGCTATCTTTTAGCTCAGGTTGACAACTAACAAGTGATAAGTGGTCTACAGCTTCAATAAGAAAGCAAGGTCTTAGTGTGAATTCTCTTTCTCAACAAAACCAAGAGTTCAGCATTCAAAATGAGGACTTCCCAGCATTACCGGCTTTTAAAGGTTCATATTTGTCTTTTTATATAAGCAGCATCTGTTGTATTTACGAGTTAACCTGATGGGAATGAACGCATTCCTTTTTCATTGCTTGGTTAGGAGTGCTCTAAAAATTAAAATAATATGATTGCCATATTTTAGAATATACTGCTATGTAGTCCATTCCATCTGTTTGTATTGGAAAGCCTTGATTTTTACCTATTAAATTATTCACCTACATTGTACATGGTCTTTCAACTATCCCTTGTATTAATCTATATATTAGAATAGTCCACATCTATATTTTGGGTACTTTTGACTCTTAGAAAGGCCCTTGCAAAGTTTTCATGTGTCGAGGTTGACAGTATATGACTACTTTTTGAACCTTCGATGCATGCTTCCGAGATCCCAAAATGCTTACAGGCATGGGTCTGCCCATGTCATATATTCAATTGTGTTCCTAGTTATAATTGAAAACTCTGGCAAAACTATTATAAAATATGTTGTAGTTTTATAAAATATGACATGAAACAACAAAAACATTCCAAATATGTATACAAAACATCGTATATTGGCTAGAAATCTTTAGCATTTTAATAGATGCCTCATAATATTCTGTAATGATTGTATGTAGTTTAGTGTTGCACAATCATGTCATTTTTTGACTGCACATAGATCTTCAGACATTTCATTTTGTTTGTTGTTGAATAAGTGTCCTACAGTTCCAACTGAAATTCCTTATTCTCCATGCTCATGTCATTTTGTATTTAATAGGTCTCTTTTGTGTCTTTTCTACCTGTAGGAGGTAATGTGGATTTTGCAATGGATTTGCATCAGAAAGATCATCATGAAAATGATTTAGCATTGATGCAGTCACACCATTACAAGGTAAGTATTTTGAATTCCATTGGTCAGAATGTTAGAATTCCTTCTTTCTGTTCCATGCTTTAATATCTTTCCCTTAGATGCAATTGGTCTGGTCTTTTTGGTGGAATTTTTTACTGGTAATCATGGTTACTAAATATTTAGGTTTGTTTGAACTTTGTACCATGTTTAGATGGGGAGATCTGCTGGATATTCTTTGGGAGGGTCATATGCTTCTCATCACTAGCAGCAGCAACAACAAGAAATTCGATCTGGATTACCAACAAACGGTGCAGGAGGGTCATTTGCAGCTATTGCCAATTATGGAGACCTTATGCATTTACATCACATTGATCTATTTCCATCTACCCATGGTCAAGCTTCATACCATTCTCAGGTAAAAGTAACTCTTTAATCTCCAAACCCAAATTGAATCCACTTGAATTCAGTTTGGCAATTTAATTTTTATGTGGCTGCTTCCAGGTTGTTCCTGGATTGAGGTCTGGGGTTCCAACAAATATAATGCCTGGCATAGGCTCATATGATCATCTTCTTCAGCAGTACCATCCACATCCCCATCATCATAATCACTCTCAGTTCCAACATGTACCATCAATTAATCTGCCATCAAAGGAGCATTTGCTGAAATCCATGCATGGAATTCAAGGTGATCCTGATGCTTTTGGATTGCTAGGCCTTCTCAGCCTGATCAGGATGAGTGAACTTGATTTAACAACCCTAGCATTGGGTATATATCTGACAACTTTAGGATTAAATTTAAACTCAAGAGATAATCTGTATAGGACATTTGCCTCTCCTTGGGCTGATGGGCCCGCAAAAGGTGAGCCTGAGTATACATTGCCACAATGCTATTCTCAACAAGCTCTTAGGTTGCAGGTGAGTAGCCTTTATAATCTAAGAAACCATTAATATGTTTGTGTTGTTTTCTTCTTTGTTTTATATGACTGAATTTGAATTTGAATGCATACAGCCAGAATACTTCACAAAAATCAGTCAGGAGACTCTTTTCTATATATTTTACAAGTACTCGCATGCTTCTTCGACAACACAATATAATATATCCCTCCATATTTGTCAAGTGTTATGAAAATTTAAATCATGTCAACTTCAGATATAGTCTATTTTTATGTTCCTAAAATGATGCCATTGATTATTTGCAGCATGCCAAATGATGAACCAATAACCAAGTTGTTCTGACAGTAATTTCACAAACATTTTTACTTTGAGAAATTTAGGGAGGAAATTGGAACTTTCTTATAATCTCTTTGTCAAAAATATAAGCATATGGACACCATCATTGCTTGACTAGAGGTACTATTGCTGCTGTTAGAATACAATTTGCTTGGGCTGGAAATAGTTGTCTTGACATTAGTTGTCTGGCATTTGTATTTTTTTTTTAGAACACTTATAGCCGTCTGTTAAGCAACGGCCTGTAGGTGAGCTTTTTTTTTAAATTCAATACCATCGCTTAACCAACATTTAAGTTTCATAATCCATCGGTTAATAGACAGGTTTCATTGGTGAACCGACGGCCTGTAAGTGTAGTTTTTTTTTTTTAATTTCTCCACCGTCGCTTAACCGACACTTTACATGTCGGATAACCGACGATTTACATTTAACTGATGGTAAACTGAATTGTCGCTTAACCTCTTCAAAGTCTTTAGAGCCTTGGTTGAAAACCAGTATGGGAGGAAACTCAATCTCCTCAGATCTAACCATGGTGGTGAGTATGTCAATTCTGAGTTCATTTAGTATTGTAAATATGCAGGTATCCATATGCATCATTCAATCCCTTACACACCACAAGAAAATGGTGTTGCTGAGAGGAAGAACAAATCACTGAAAGAGATAGCAAACAAATCACTGAAAGAGATGGCAACCTGCATGGCAGAGGCTAAGGCTTTGCCACCAAATTTTTTGTCCAAGGCTATAAATTGTGTATCCTAAATCCATAACAATGTGCCTCATAAGCATCTTGATGGCATTACTCCTTTCAAATCTTGGAGTGGGCACAAGCCATATGTGACCCATTTCAGGATTTTTTGGCTCAATGGCTTGGGATAGAATTCCAACTGAAAAGAGGAAGGATTTTCAACCTCAAATAAAAGAGTGCCTATTTCTTTGGTATTCTGAAGATTCAAAAGGATAAAAGATGATAAAATTGAGCACTAACAAATCTTTCATTGAAAGAAGTGTTCAGTTCGAAGAAGAGCCTTTAGCAGCAGTTGAAGTTGGAGAGTCCTCTTCATCACCAGAACCCTTGATTGCAAGTGAAGAGACTAATGAGTTTTCTGATTCTAATATTTATGATAATTATTATTTGATTGCACGTCCTAAAATTCTTACAATACCAAAATGGGAAACAAATACCATTCATGCAGCTCGAGAACTAGCTGGAAATCCTAATGACACTAGGAGGACTAGATCTCAATTCGAGAGTGCCCTTTGTGTGAAAGATCCTATATTTGATGAGAAGTGATATCTTATGGTTGAATCAGATCCATAGACATATGAATATGCAGCACATGATCCAAGATGAAAAACAACCATGAAATAAGAATTCAGCTCAGTTCAGAAGAACAACAGTTGGGAACTGGTTGATCTTCCCTTAGGGAGGAAGCTAGTTCAATGTAAGTGGGTCTTCAAGACTAAGTTTTCTGCTGATGGTTCAACTTTGAAATATAAGGAAATATTGGCATCCAAGGGATACTCACATGTACATGGTATTGACTACAATGAAACCTTTGCACCAGTGGAAAACATGGACTCCATAAGGCTAGCTCTAGCCATTGCAGCTTCGAAGTAGTAGGAAGTACATCACATGGATGTGAAGTGTGATTTCCTAAATGGAGATCTCATTGAAGATATTTACATGTAGAAACCTTAAGGTTTTGTTTCTAATCCATCTTTAGTTTGTAGGTTAAAGAAATCATTTTATGGGCTCAAGAAATCGCCCAGGGCTTGGTATGCCAAGATTGATGGATTTCTGTTGTCACTAAGTTTTTTTCGATGCAAGTATGATCCTAATGTTTATTTGAAGCTGATTCATGGTTATTTGATGATTATTTTTTTGTATTTGGATGACCTTCTTATTACAGGAATTTCAAATAAAGAGTTTGCGTCCTTGAAGGATGCAATGAACCATGCATTTTCTATGACAAATTTGGGATTGTTGAGCCAATTCTTGGTCTCGAAATTGCTCAATCCCAACATGGAATAAAAGTACATCAGTCAAATTATGCTTCATATTTTCTCATAAAGTTCAACATGAAATATTCCAAGCCAAGAAATACTCCATTCCTTTCAGGAGTTAAGCTTGAAGAAGCAGGTTCTTCTCCTATGGTAAATAATACACTGTATAGGCAGTTGATTGGGTGTTTGCTTTATCTTACACACACTCGAACTGATTTATATTATGCATTTAATGTGGCTTCGAGATACATGGATTAGCCTCATGATATCCACTCGAGGGAATCCAAGAGGATCCTAAACTTTGTTCCAGGAAAAAGAGCTCATGGGATCTTCTACAAAGCAAAATCTGATCTTGATTTGATTGGATTTACTGATAGTGATTGTGTAGGTGACAACACAGAACAAAAGTATACATTAGGATATGTGTTCATGCTTGTAGAAGGGCCAATCAGCTGGTCAAGCAAGAAGCAGAGTTCCATAGCACTCTCATCTATAGAAGCAGAGTATAAAGGAGTTGTAAATGCAACAACTCAATATTTGTGGTTGCAGGGATACTTGGAGAATGTGGCTTCAAATCATAGTTTTCAAATATTTTCTATTGTGATAATCAGATCACCATTAAAATCTACATTGATCCAGTTCAGATATAGTGAACCAAGCACATTGAGATCCATATGCACTACATCAGACATCTTGTGCATGATGGTACCATTGTTCTACTCTTCTGTGCATCTTTAGAACAAGTAGCAGACATCTTCACCAAAGGTTTTTGTGAGAAAACCTTCAGCAATCTCAAATCACTGCTGGGAATTTCTTATCATGCCATGAAGCATGATTCATGATAATATTTCCAAATTTTGTTTCATGTCCATATTTAAGGGAGGATTTGCCTCTTTCCTTGGTTGTATGGACAAGTAGTATGTAAAGGGTGACTAAGCCTTGTTTCTAGGCCCTCTAGTTTTATGATATTTACTCATAAATTCAAGCTTAAGAAGGGGTGTTATAATAATCAATCCATAGTTACATACATTTGAAATTAATTAATATTTTTTGTCTTATTACCTAGATTCCTAGATTCCATTCTATGCTAGTTTCCTTCCACATGTCCTAGAAATCAACACATGCTAAAAATGAGTCATGGAGTGCTTGGGAAACATCCTGGAAACCAATTTTCGCAAGTCTTCTTTATTCCTAGTTCCTGAAAGTGAATATTTGCTTTTTCTGAAAGCTGCCTTGTTTTATAGTTGTTTTAAGGCAAAATGAAAAGTTAGTCTAAGTGTAGCTACCTTGTTTTTTTCCCACATCATGCTCCCTCTTTTTCTCTAATTAAAATCATTTATGAGTTGTATTTCCATCCCTCTTTAGCTTTCCCACTTGACTTAGCAAATTTGTGAGCATATTCATAGATTTGGAAACTGCTTTATACACCTATGGGGGATTTGACTAGTTTTGGTAAGCCTGCTTTTTGACTATTTCGAATAGCATCCTTATGCATTAAAAAATATCATGTAATTATATATTTGATAAGCCTATTACTTCACAAGGTTGGATATTGTACACTTACTCTATACAGATTAGTGTTATGCTCCAATTTCAGTCTCCTTTGGTGTGAACTTTGCATGTTTGATTAGGAATTTTGTGAGTGTTATTGTTCTATCTCTTGGGTTCAATTTCCAAAATTAGGTGGGTTATTTTAGAAATATTATTTATTGAACGATATATTATCATTTTATAGTGAGTTACATACATATTTGTAGATAGTAAATGGATTAATTTAGAATTTACTTGTTAATAAAATAAGGAAAGCTGTTATTTTTAAATTACGTGGATAAGCATAGAATTTACTATGCTTAGTGGCATATATATAGAGATAATGGGTTCTCGATGATTGTTCAATACTTTATTTAGCTTATGTAATTGTCTTGAATGCTTGCCTTAAGAGATATACAATATGACTATTATATATACGATCTATGTTTGTTCACATAATAGTGTATATATAGGGATTTGGAAAGTATTTCCTCCTTTTTGTGAAGTTTTCATATATTTTAATGATTTGATTCCTATCTTAGGAAAGGGCATCTTCTTGGAAGAAAAGAAATCCCCATCCAAATCATCTTAACATATATTAATTAATTGATACGATGTTGGAATGGGTCTCCTTGCCTACATCACTACCCTCGTTCAAATTGCTTTAATATATATTAATTACTTAGGTATTGTGTTTGGAAATGGCATTTCTCCTGAAGAGAACGCATCCCCAACCTTCAAACTATGGTTTAATCACCTATGCATATGTATTATAAAATGTATAATCATAAAGATAAGGAATGATTACATGCATTAGGGTGTTGGAGTGGTATGATCATTGTTGTATGTAATAATATATATGGATACACACACACACACACACACACACACACACACACACACACATACATATAGACATGTATATATACATGTATGTATAAATACATGTATTTATATATGCATGTATATATATATGCCATTAATGTATATACAAGGTATATAGTGTGTACCTAGAATATGTGTTATAATCTACATATCGATATAGGAAGTTGGGATATACCATAATGCACAATTTATTATATGCAATGATTATGTAGGAGTTCTCTAATACCATATATAAATAGTAGTTCTAAATATGAGAGGAATCACAAGAAATAGATATTTCTACTAAGATAATTCTCACAAGCATACACATGGAAAATAGAGAGAAGAAGAGAGATTGAATCACATGAATAAAGAGATGAATATTGGAGTGTATCCTTCCATTGAATAATTAATAATAGTGTACTCATAGTTAAAATCAAGTTGTAATGAAGACAACTCATCAAGCTCAGAAAGATAGACTTACTAAATATGATAAACCCCAATAGGTGGCTAAAGCACTTCCGAAATCAGTCAAGGACCTCACTAATTAGAAAAAGAATGAGTGATTTGGATTGCATGATGGAAAAAACTGATAATCTTGGAATATGGAGGAAAAATCATGGAGGATGGGTTGGCAACAAAAGATAGCAGTTTCCTAGTTCACTAGCTTTACCTTATCCACATGAAAGAGGGAATAAAGAAATAAACTACATAATCTGTAGGAAGGCACAATTACTTATTCTGGAAGTCAATAAAGTAGACATGATCAACCCAGAATCATAATTAAATAACTTCTAGGATATATATGGAAAGTGTTGACCATGTGGTGCAAGTGGATGCCAACTATCTAGGCTAATGGGTAGGAAATTAATAAAAAAATGATTAAATATTTTATCATAAGTTATGAAGTGTGTTTATTAAATTCCAACACCCCCCTTTAAGTCTGAATTTATGATGTTTATGTAAAAAATATAGGTGTATATAGGGCCCAAAAACAAGGCTATGGTCATCCTTTACAATTATTCATGTCTACAAAAGTGAGGAAAGAATCAAAACACATGGGGAAAATCCTCCCTCAAGAAATTACAAGGCACACAATTTGAATAATATGTCTTCAATAGGTATTTATCTTCACTTGAATGAGCTGAATGAACTAATTTTGGTGAAAAACGTTGATGCAGAAATCATGAACTCCATGATTATGAGCTAAAGTGCAGAATCTGCAAGAATGAAGAGGAGAGACTCCTTGTATCTCATCATATGATGAAGTAGGAGAATTATATGAATGATTATTTCTGATAACATACTTTGATATGAAAACAAAATATGAAATGGAAAAGAGATATGTGCATACTCCTTCCCAAAGAGTAAAAAAATTAAGACAATCAATGACACAATTAGTTCCTTGTATAGATGCAAATTGTGATATGAATTACATATATTTATTTCAATCCGATGAAGAAAATTCTCAGATATGATATGAGTCTAAAAAGACTCTGATATACCAGAAATGATAGGATATGGAACAAAAAATACAAAGGCTTGAATGACTCCATGAGGATATAGGGCTAGACTAGGAAACGCATGAGCGACTAGGAAAAATAGATGAGTATAAAAATATGAATGATGAATGGACTTGAGAAATGAACCATAATTATTGAGAACATATAAAAACATGTGCAATATCATTCCAAACATTAATAAGTTCATGTATAACTAACCAGGGAAAGATAAGAAAGAATTCAAACCATGTAATATAAGTACCACTACATAAGAGAACAATGAGGAATCAACTAGTGAACTTGGCGATTTGTATAGTATTAGGAGTATTCAGAGGTATGGTAAATGGTATTTATTTTGGTATTAATTATGTAATTACATTTATACAATCCTACAAACATTATTCCAAATCATAATTATTGAGTGAGGAAGAGTTCCTTAAAGACAAGTAAGGATCTAGTGAAAAATCACAATTATTTGGAGACGAATCTAGGAGAATGTTAGGTGGATTATCAAAGAAATGATATGATATTTATGATTATGATATATCATAAAATGAATACATATAAGAGATGTGAGGAAAGGATTTAACTATGTCACTCAAGGCATATTTTATATCACGCACTATGACAATGTTTTGAAGATTCAACAAGATTCTCTAGCTCATATGGAACTTCGATGTTCTGCTTCTCAAGAAGTCGAAACATGATGTTTATATTATTATTGAAACATTTATTCTATGGATTAGATCCCTTTATGAAATAATAACACTTTTATTTTATCCCTTTCTTCTTAACTTTCTTCATTGATTCATCGGTAGGCTTGGAACTTTCATCTTCAATTTCTAAATTTGGCTTCTTCTCGTTCACAATTTGCTTGCATTTTTACTTGGTAGTCTTGATTCCATGAAATATGAGAGCATGATAATTTCCCATGTAATATATAAGAGAACCCATATGGATCAATTTATCTTTCTTCTTTTTTAGTGAATCAAAGAAGTACAAAAAGAAGGCATTTTCCAATTAGAAATAACAAGCATAGTAGCATGAAAAGTAGACACAAAACCGAGAATTCATGAACCAATTTTGATAGAATGGATAGGATGAATCGATCATATTTATTATCAATCCCACAATGATTGAGCATTAGAATGAGTGACTTGAATTTTGTGAAGAAACACAATATAATCGAAACTGCTTGGACTCATTGAGAATAACTCAATCTCCAATTGATGCACTCTTAATTCATCTTGAACTCCAAAGAGAGACTCAAGTTTGGTCCATAATTGGTTTGGAGAGGTAAAAACATTGCAATGAAAGAGTATATCAGGGGATATAGAGAGGAAAATAAATAAATAGGATTCGTCCAACCTATTATACCACTTATCTTTCTCAATAACAGAATTTGGTTCATTTTCTAAAGCTAAAGTAACTCTGTATAGTCCCTTACTGCGCAATAAAATGCCAATTTCGGTTTTCCATTCATGATAGTTGAAGGGAGTCATGATTAGAGATGAAGAAGAATCCATACTGATATGTTGGTGCACTCTAGGATAAAGTCTCTACAACCTACACAAATAAAACTAGGGGAAAATATTGTAAGCTTAATACCAATATCTTCTTCAGAGAGGGACAAGAGACTAGATGCTCTCTAATGGAGAGAACAAAGAGCTTGTCAAATATTCTGATCTTGAAAAACCTTGCCCTATTATTCCATGTAGGAGTTCTATGATACCATATGGAGATAACATCTCTAATGCTAAGAGGAATCAAAGGTAATAGATATTTCTACTAATAGATATTTTTCACAAGTATACACAGGAAAAATAGAGAGAAGAATAGAGATTGAATCACATGAATGAAGAGATGAATATTGGAGTGTAATATTCCATTGAATAATGTTAAATAATAGTGGACATAAATAGTACATCTCTCATAGGTAAAATTGAGTTGTATTGGAGACAACTCATCAAGATGAGAAAGATAGACTTATTAAATATGATAAACCCCCATAGGTGTTGAAATATTGTAACTTCGAAGAATATTCTATATGTATCTTTTTTTGTCCCCGATGGTCCTACCAGGAGAACCACTTGTATTAATTTGTACCTCGATGATTCTAATTGGAAGAACTAATAAGAGTCATGAGGTAGTCCCCTCTAATTGTAAAGGTGGGTCATTAACACCCCAGTGTGGTTACTTGAGCCTACATGTGTAACTCGAGCCTACATGATTAACTCGAGCCTACATGTCGGATTTAATTATTAAAGTGAACATATGAATATAAATATAGGTTTGGAGCTCCTCATTTGGAACACACACTCTCACTTGTGTAGCGCATTAGTGGAGAAGAGATAAGTAGCTGGAGAAGGAGCAGGATCAGGATTTGATCTCCTTGTTGGTTTTATCTTTTATCTTTTGGGGCATTTATATTGAGGAAGCTTTTGCTAGGTTTTTCCTAGGATAAATATATGTTGTTCTTGTGATACTGTTTCTTTTAGTGATCCTATTTATATGCTCTTGTTATGAAAATGAAATGAAATACTGATGTTTTAGCTAAGCATATGAAATTTTAACATGATATCAGAGCTAGCCTGAATAGGATAGCTTTCACAAGGTGAAATAGCTCTCTCTCTCTCCCCAGAAGAAATTAGGGTTTTGCGAAAATTTTTGAGTTTAGAAAGTTGTGCCCTCCCAAAGTGCATCTTTTGAGCCTGGAATCAAATTTTTTGGATGAGTGAGTCTCCGGGAAAGTCAAACCCTAGTTTGACAGCTACACCAGAAAACTGCAGAAGCTGAATCTTGCAAATCTGATTTGAAAGGTGAAGAGTTGAAATCTCCAGAATCCAAGCACACCAGTCAACTCACCTCATTCAAGTGCATATTCTGGTAAGGTCAGTTTCCCATTCTGCAAAATTTCAAATTTTTGTGATTTTCTGACAAGATGGCCCCAAGCACTAAGCTTGAGGATAAGATAGAAGGCATAGAGAATTTTCAAGCATGGAAATACAATATTGGTCTCATTCTCCAAGAGAATGATCTTGATAAGTATGTCAAAGAAGAAGTTGCAGAACCTAAAGATGTTGAAGCAAAGGAGAAGCACATAAAGGATATGATTAGGGCACAAAGGATTATTGCTGACTCCATCAAGGATCACTTGATCCCTCAAGTGTCATCCAAGAAGACTCCAAAATAAATGTTTGATGCCCTATCCAGAATGTATGAGGGAAGGAACATTAACAGAAAGATGAATCTAAGAGCTCAACTAAAGAGCACCAAGATGAGTCATGGAGAATCCATCCAAGGTTACTTCACAAGGGTTTCTCAGATCAAAGAACAACTAGAAGCTATTGGAGATAAGCTTGATGAAGATGAAATGGTTATGACTACTCTCAATTGTCTCACTAGACACTCAGAGTCCTTCATTCAGATGATGTGTGCCAGAAAAGAAAGTATGAAGTTTGATGTGGTATGGGAAGGCTGCATTCAAGAGGAGACTAGAGTGGAAAATAGAGAAGCCTTACTAAAAGAAGATGATCAAGCTCTAGCCACTCACACCAAAAGAATAAGAGGCCAAACTAATTTTAGGAGAAGAAATTTCAAGGAGTCTCAACCTCCCATAAGAATTCAAAGGGCAAGAGAAAATCCTCCTATTAGAGACTATTCTAATTTTGAATGTTTTAATTATAGTAAGATATGACAAATTGCCCGAAATTGTCCTATAAGGAAGCAAGAATATAGGAAGAGGATCAACAACAACAAAATAAATCATGCTCATCAATAGAAGATGAAGATGAAGAAGAAGAAGAAGAAGAAGAAGGACCTCCAAGAAAACAAGCAAGAGAAGAAGATGCAGAAGAGTATGTGCTATTCTCTATACTCTCTGGATCTATAACTCCTAGAGAAGACACCTGGATTATTGATAGTGGTGCTTCAAAGCACATGACGGGAAAAAATAAAAATATATCCAAACTTGAAGAAAAGAGCTCTCCTCATAAAGTATCCCTAGGAGATGACTATCAATATTCGATCAAAGGAGTTGGTGAAGCAATTTACAAACTTGATTCAGGTAATCCCCTAAAGATGAAAAATGTATGATATGTACCTAGTCTAGAGAAGAATTTACTTTATATCTCAGCTTTAGATAAGAAAGGATTCAGAGTTGCTTTCATAGGTGGCCAAGTACTCATGTGGCCCAAAGGAAAGAATGTTGAAGATGCAATCATTATTGGTGAAGAAGAAGGAGGCTTGTATAAACTCAAGGGGCACTCAGAAACAACCCTTGTGCATGAGTCCACTGACCATAGTGAACTATTGCATAGAAATCTTGCCCACATTAATTACAAGGCTCTACCTCATGTGAACAGAGTAGTGACGGGATTACCAGATATGAATATCAAGCATGAAGGCTTTTGCAAAGGATGTGAGAAGGGAAATAACATCAAGAATCCATTTCCAAAAAGTGAGACAAAGACAAAAGGTATGTTGGAATTGATTCATTCATATGTATGTGGTCTAATGTCTTTGACATCCTTAACTAGCTTTGAATATTATATCACATTTATTGATGACTTTTCAAGAAAGACTTGGATATACTTCTTGAAAGCAAAGAGTTAAGTGTTTGAAAAATTCAAAGAGTTCAAATCCTTGATAGAGAATCTTTCAAACAAGAAAATAAAGACACTCCAATCAGACAATGGCAGAGAGTATACCTCAAAATAGTTTGAAGCTTTTTGCAAAGATGCCAGAATCAAGAGGGAACTAACTACTCCCTACAATCCTGAATAGAGTGGGGTTGCAAAAAGAAAGAACAGAACCATCATGGAGGTAGTGAAGACAATGATATACGATCAAGATATTCCAATACATCTATGGGAAGAGGCAGCAAGAACTGCTATATATGTACAGAATAGGATACCTCATAGTGCTCTTAGGTTCAAGACTCTAGAAGATATGTTCACGGGAAAGAAGCCTGAGGTAAGTCACCTCAATATATTTGGTTGTCCAGTATATATTCATATACTAAAAGAGAAAAGAACAAAGTTGGACCCTTCCAGAAAGAAGGGGATATTTGTTGGATATTGTGAAGTATCCAAAGCATTCAAAATATACATTCTTGGATTCCATCACATGGAAATCAGCCGAGATGTGACATTCGATGAAGAGGCAGCCCTCAAGAGATCTAGGAAATGCCAACATGAAGAATAGACACCTCCCAGAAATAAAGAAACTACATGTCTCCCTGAAGATGAAGCTCCGGAAGAACATGACATAGAAGAACCACAAGAACCTCCCATGATGGAGATATCAAGAAAGAGAAAGCCTTCTTGGACAAGAGAAATTATTCGAGAGGAAGAAATATATGGAGCTCCTGAAGGATCCATAAGGGAAAGAAATAAACCTAAGACTTTTTCCAACTATGTAGCCTTGATGTGTAATCTTGTAGATCAAGAACCTACAAACTATGAAGAAGTCATACATAAGAAAGAATGGGTAGAAGCAATGACTGAAGAATACCAGTCAATAATGAAGAATGATGTATGGGATATAGTTCCCAAACCAGAAGGGAAGAGTATAGTATCCTCCAAATGGATATACAAAATAAAGCATGCAGCTGATGGAAGTATCGAGAAGTATAAAGAAATATTTGTGGCTAGAGGTTTCTCTCGAAAAGAGGGAATTGACTATGACGAAACATTTGCCCTAGTACCATGGTATACTTTGATTAAATATATCATGGCACTTGCATGCATGATGAAGTGGGACTTACACTAGATGGATGGGAAAACATCCTTTCTGAATGGTGTGATCGAAGAAGAAGTATACATAGAACAACCACAAGGATTTGAAGTTGAAGATAGACATACTTATGTATGCAAGTTGAAGAAGTCCGTGTATGGTCTTAAACAATCTCCTCGATCTTGGTATGAAAGGATAGATAGTTTCCTATCAAGCATGGGTTTTACCAAGAGTAAAGCTGATCCTAACCTTTACCTCAAGGTTGTCGAAGATGAACCTGTCATCCTACTACTATATGTGGATGACTTATTCCTAACAAGGAATGAGAAATAGATTATGGAAAGCAAGAAGAAACTAGCAGAAGAATTTGAGATGAAAGACCTTGGGTTAATGCACTATTTCCTAGGTCTAGAAGTATGGAAAAGTTCATAAGGAATATTTCTCAACTAGGGAAAGTATGCAATTGAGATATTGAAAAGATTCAATATGTTGGAATGCAAAGCCTTGGCCACACCCATGGATTCCAACCTGAAGTTGTTAACTGATGACTCATCAGAGTTAGTGGATGTGACCCATTACAGACAGATCATTGGGTCATTGATGTACTTAACAAATACCAGACCAGACATTTGTTTTGATGTGAACACCTTAAGTCAATATCTAGTTCAACCTAGACGGGTTCACTTGGTAGCTGCAAAACATGTGATGAGATATTTGAAAGGGACTATAGACTTTGGTCTATACTATGATAATAGCCATGAGTATAGATTGTATGGTTATATAGATGTAGATTGGGCCAGAAGTATCTCAAACAAAAAAAACACATCAGGTGGATGTTATAGTTTGGGATTTGCTATGATTTCATGGTTCAGCAGAAAGCAATCTAGTGTTTCTTTGAGCACAGTCGAAGCAGAATATATAGCATCTTGCTCTGCTAGTTGTGAAGCCATATGGCTTCTAAAGCTTATATCAGGATTATTCAGCCTAGAGTTGAACACTATCGTGATTCTATGTGACAACCAAAGATGTATAAAGATGATAGAGAACCCTATGTTCCATGACAGATCGAAGCACATAGAAATCGGGTATTTCTACATTCAAGATATGATGCAAAAAGGAGCCATATAGGTCTAGTATGTGAGTACTGATGAACAAGTTTCTGATGTGTTGACAAAGCCTCTCTCCTAGGTAAAGTTCAAAAAATTCTGAGACAAGTTTGGTGTGGCTCGGAAAGACCTTCCCCGAAAGGGGGAGTAGTGATGTTGCAGCACGATTGTATCATCCCTGGGAACTTTCCCTAAAGTGATATGGGGACCTTGGTCCTTGAGAATGAAGAGGGATTATATCATCCCAGTACATATGTCCATAAGTGATATGATGACTTCAGTACTCAAGAACGTGTGTTGATCCCATAATTCTGAAAGGAAGGATTGTATGAGTTCCATAGATGTGTTGATCCCTTAATTCCAAAAGGAAGGATTGTCTGAGTTCCATAGATGTGTTGATCCCGTAATTCTGAAAGGAAGGATCATTGGTCGCTCCGTAAAGACTTGATCCTGTAATTCCGAAAGGAAGGATCGTGTGAGTTCCACAGATGTGTTGATCCCATAATTATGAAAGGAAGGATCATTGGTGACTCCGTAAAGACCTAAATCCCATAATTCTGAAAGGAAGGATTGTATGAGTACCATAGATGTGTTGATCCTATAATTTCAAAAGGAAGGATTGTTGGTAACTCCGTAAAGACCTAAATCCCGTAATTCTGAAAGGAAGGATCGTTTGAGTACCACAAATGTCTTGATCCCATAATTCCGAAAGGAAGGATCATGTTGATGTTTTGATGATGATGATGTTTTGATGATGATGATGTTTTGATGATGATGTTTCTGATCGAAAGATCAGAGTATGATGATGATGATGTTGCTGATCAAAATGTCAAAGTGCTGAAGATGTTGTTGCTGATGAAAAGGTCAAAGTGCTGAAGATGTTGTTGCTGATCGAAAGTCCAAAGTGCTGAAGATGTTGCTTATCGAAAGGTCAAAGTGCTGAATATTTTGTTGATGATCGAAAGGTCAAAGTGCTGAAGATGTTTCTGATCGAAAGGTCAAAGTGCTGAAAATGTTGTTGATCGAAAGGTCAAAGTGCTGAAGATGTTGCTGATTGAAATTTCAAAGTGCTGAAGATGTTGCTAATCGAAAGGTCAAAGTGTTGAAGATGTTGTTGCTGATCAAAAGGTCAAAGTGCTGAAGATGTTGATGCTAATCAAAGAGTTGCTGTCATTGAAGATTGAAGACAAGGACTATATGATGTTGAAAATCTTCCAATGATTTATAGATGTGTTACCTTGATGATGTTGATGATGTCCTCTATCTCTCTCCTACCATTGTTGTTGTTGATGTTGTTGTAGAATACCCTTCTTGTTAAGGGGGAGTGTTGAAATATTGTAACTTCGAAGAATATTCTATATGTATCTTTTTGTGGTCCCCAATGGTCCTACTGGGAGAACCACTTGTATTAATTTGTACCCTGATCCTTCTAATCGGAAGAACTAATAAGAGTAATGAGGTAGTCCCCTCTAATTGTAAAGGTGGGTCATTAGCACCCTAGTGTGGTTACTTGAGCCTACATGTGTAACTCAATCCTACATGATTAACTTGAGCCTACATGTCGGATTTAATTATTAAAGTGAATGGATGAATATAAATAGAGGTGTGGTGATCCTCATTTGGATCACACACTCTCACTTGTGTAGCCCATTAGTGGAGAAGAGAGAAGTAGCTAGAGAAGGAGGAGGACCAGGCTTTGATATCCTTGTTGGTTTTATCTTTTATCTTTTGGGCATCTATATTAAGGAAGCTTTTGCTGGGTTTTTCCCTTTAGGATTTTCCCAGGATAAATCTGTGTTGTTCTTGTGATACTGTTTCTTTTAGTGATCATGTTTATATGATTTTTTTATGAAAATGAAGTGAAATACTGATGTTTTAGCTAAGCATATGAAATTTTAACAATAGGTGGCTAAAGCATGAGTTATTTGTCATGCATAATGGAAAAACACACTAATCCTATAATAGTGGTTTTTTCCTGGCCATAGTGAAGTTAACCATGGTGGAGTGTGCATGTGGGTGAGGACTGACAGTCCTGCCACCCCACTCCTAAAGACCATAAATGCCTCAACCACCAGCAGCAATTCTTAATGAAAGTGGTTGGAATAAAAATAAGGGAAGATGACACATGGGTTTTTCCCTCATTGCTCAAGGTTTAACAATTTCCCCACCCTTATCCTTGTGAAAATCATACCCCTTCTCAATTTAGTTTCCGCGATCATAGTTGGTTGGATTCATTTAATTAATTAATTATGCATATTTACATGATGCTGAAACTTAATATGTGCCGCATGCCCCGATATACCATCGGTGACAAGTTTAAATCCAAAACATAGCATAACCGATCAATGGTGGGGCCTTGGCCTTTAGCTCTGCACCATGATCATTACAATATATAAATCATGTACATTTAATGCAACGGGGTCAAAACCAGGGTGTTACATTCCCCTCCCCCTTCAATAGTACTGTCCTCAGTGCTTTACAAAATTGAACAAAATGCTACACTGGTATCGCCTTAGTGTTACGCAAAATTGAACAAAAATGGATGTGTCAATCACATGGCATCCTCCAGCTCCCAAGTAGCCTTTTCAGGTCTATAGTGCTCCCATTGCACCTTTACCTTCCCTATGGCCCAGTTCCAGAGCATCTTGACCTTCCTTTCGAGGATGCGCATTAGCTCGATTCAGAACTCTCCCTCAGGTTCCACTTGAATCACATCCCAATTTATCACATGGTTAGGATCATGTACATATCTCTTACGAAAAGAAACATGAAAAAAATTATGAGCTCTAGTGCTAGCAGGAAATGCAAGTCTATATGCAACTGGCCCTATTCTTTCAAGCACTTCAAATGGGCCACAATATCTTGGTGACAACTTGGCACAACTTCCAAGCTTCAAGGAACTCTTCCTTTCCCTCACTTTGAGGTAAACATGATGTCCAACGCTGAACTTCCTATTCACCCTATGCTTATCTGCATAACTTTTCTATCTGTCTTGTGCTGCTTTCAAATTCTGCCTGATCTTTACAACCTCTTGCTCCATTTACTTGAGAAATTTTGGTCCAAGCACAATCCTATTCACTGGATTATCCCAAGTCATTGGTGTCCTACACCTTCTTCCATACAAAGCTTCATACGGACTCATTCCCAAGGATTCCTGCTGTCCATTGTTATAAGCAAACTCTACCAAGTGCAAGTAATCTTCCCACTTGGTTGGTTTGTCCATTACATACATGCGAAGCATGTCTTCAAGCACCTAATTAACTCTCTCTGTCTGACCATCTGTCTGAGGATGGTATGCAGTGCTGAAGTTCAGCTTTGTACCCAAATATGCAAACAACCCCTTCCAAAAGTTGGAAGTGAACTTGACATCTATGTTAGAGACTATTGCCTTAGGCAATCCATGCAATTTTAATATCTCCTTCATGAAGATATTTGCAATGTCGCCAGTCTCATACGTAGACTTAACCGGTATAAAATGTGTTGCCTTTGTCAACTTGTCCACCACAACCATGATGGAATCATGTTGTCTCCAAGTCATCGACAATCCTGTAATAAAATCCATGGAAATAACTTCCCATTTCCATTCCGAAATTGGGAGAGGTTGCAACAAACCTGCAGGGTGTTGATGCTCAACCTTTACCTATTGACATTTCATACACCTTGAAATGTATTCAACCATATCCCTTTTCATACCTGGCCAAAAGTACTGCTTTCTAGCTGTAGTAATTGTCTTCTGATATCCTGGGTGACCAGAATATGGAGCTTGATGGATCTCGTCCATAACAACTCTCCTCAAATCTGCTACATCTGGGATATAAATTCTACCTTTATAAGTGAGGAGTCCATCTCCTTCCAATTTATATCCCTCATACCTCTTCTCAATACTTTGCTGCTGCAATTTGTCTTTTACCTGCTCATACAATTCATCTCCAGCAACATGATTAGCAATCTGCTGCCTCAAATCTGATTGGCAAATACTAAGAGATGCCACATGCATTTCCTGCATCTTCATACTGAGTGCATAAGATACCTTGTTCTCCTTTCCCTTTATGTGCTTGATTTCAAAATCAAATTCACATAAAAACTCTAGCCATCTTGCTTGTCTAGCATTCAGAGTAGGCTGATCAAACAAATACTTCAGACCACAATGGTCTGTTCTGAGCTCAAACCTTCTGCCCATCAAGTAATGTCTCCACATATTGAGAGCATGTACTATGGCAGCAAGATCTAGATCATGAGTGGCATAGTTCATCTCATGTTCCTTCAACTTTCTTGACCCATAACATATCACGTGGTTTCCTTGCATAAGGACTCCTCCAAGCCCTTGTCCACATGCATCAGTACACACCACAAAATCTTTCTCTGGATCTGCAACCTTCAATACTGGTGCACTGGTGAGAAGATTCTTCAACCTTTGGAAACTTTCTTCACACCTTGATGTCCATTCTAACTTCATCCCCTTCTTTTGCAAAGAAGTGATGGCATGTGCAACCCTGGAAAATCCCTCAATGAATCTCCTGTAGTATCCTGCAAGTCCCATAAAAGATCTTACATCTGTCACATTTCTTGGAGTAGTCCAATTCATAATGGCTTCAATCTTTTCAAGGTCCATAGATATACCCTCTTCTGAGATAATGTGACCCAAATACTGAATTCTATCTCTATAGAAGTCACACTTGCTCAGTTTTGCATACAACTGATGCTCCCTGAGCAAATTCAATGTCAATCTCAAATGCTCTTCATGCTCTTCCTCATTCTTGGAATAAACAAGAATGTCATCAAGGAAAACAAGAACAAACCTGTCCAAATACCTACTGAAGACACTATTCATAAGGCACATAAATGTAGCTGGCGCATTCGTGAGACCAAATGGTACCACTACAAACTCATAATGCCCATACCTTGTCCTGAAGGCTGTCTTATGAATGTCTTCATCCTTGATTCTCACCTAATGGTAACCAGACCTCAAGTCAATCTTGGAAAATACCCTTGCTCCTCTCATTTGATCAAAGAGGTCATCAATCCTAGGCAAAGGATATTTATTCTTCACTGTAACCTTGTTTAATTGTCTGTAATCAATACACAACCTGAGTGTACCATCTTTCTTCTTTACAAATAGGACCGGTGCTCCCCACAGAGACTCACTCGGTCCGATATACTTCTTTTCCAACAACTCTTGCATTTGCATCTTCGGCGTACTCATCCTATAGGGTGCCTTGGACACTGGTGCTTCTCCTGGCACAAGTTCAATTATGAAGTCAATGTCCCTCTTTGGAGGAAGCCCTGGAATCTCATCAGGAAACACATCCCTAAATTCCTGTAACACCTGATAGTCCTCCAACCTAGGAGTTTCATCTCTCGTTTCCTCCAAAATCTGAGCTGCATACAACTGGAAACCCTTCCTACAGAACTTCTTTAACTGCATTGCTGAAACCTGCCATACTGAAATCACCTTTGGAATGCCTTTCACAACTACTAGGTTTCCTTCTTCATTCATGCATTCAAAAGTCTTATTATAACAGTCAAGCTTCACCCTGTGAGCTTCTAACCAATCCATTCCAATGAGAACATCATAGGAACCAAGAGGTAGAACATTCAGATCTACACAAGTTACCAATCCATTTATGACCAATGGACATTTCTCTACCACTTCATTGACCTTTCTCTTAGTTCCAGTGGCTAGCTAGACTAACCAAGACTTCCTATGCTTTACTTTCTTAAAAGCACAAATATCCACTACTCTAGGAGTAATGTAACTGTGCGTAGAACCAAGCTCAATCAAAATAGAAACATATTGCTCGATAATCTTACCTGCTACTTCAACTACAGTTGACTAGTGATCTTCCTGGTGGTTCTCCAGTGCTGCATAAATCCTAGGGATTGCCCTTGCTACTTGACCCACTGTTTCTACTCCTTGAAGGTTATAAGCTGGCCTCGCACTCTCATTCTTGAGTGGACAATTCCTACGCATGTGGGGTCCTCCACATTTCCAACATTGAAGTGGCCCTCTATTCTGTTGTGGATCCTTAGGCTTTTCTCCAGTCACCCGAACTGGCTTACTCACAGCTTCGGATGGCTGCTTCTGTTGGTTCCTGAAGTTAGAAGGTTTGAAACCTTTCTTCCTTTGGTCAAACTTCTCGTTCTTCTTTTCCTTCCATGCCTTATGGTAATCTGGTTTACCTTTTCTTTTCTCATAACAATACTTAGCCTTCCTTATTGCTTCCTCAAGAGTTCTAGGTTCATAAAACTCAATTCTATCTTTGTAAGACTGAGGTAATCCACTCAAAAAATGTTGTACCTTCACTTTTTCATCTCTGATGTACCGGACATACCTCAATAGCTCTAAAACATTATTTGCATACTCTTCCATGGTCTGCTGTCCTAATTTCAACTCATGGAACTCCTTAATCTTGTCATCATAATACCTGTCCGAGAGGTATTTCTGTTTGAAATACTTCTTGAACTGTTTCCACTTAAGTCTCCTCTCACTGATCCTCTTTACTTGCTTGAAGTGTTCCCACCAAATGGATGCTCTTCCATTCAGATTGAATATGGAAACTCTTGCCTTCATGTTTCATGAATAGTCATGCACTTGAAAGTACTTCTTTATTCCAAGAATCCAAGCTTCAGCCTCTTGTCCTGTCTTTAGCTCACCATCAAATGTAGGAGGTTTAGCTTTCTTAAATTCATCTTGAGAGCGATCCCTATGGTGTCTCTTTCTCTTTCTTTTACAAGAAGAAGATCTTGAATCCCCGCTGGATTCTTCAGAATCAGATGACCCACTAGAAGTCCTTCTCCTTCTCCTATTACTGCTCTTATTGCCTTCTGGTCTTGCTGTACCTCGTCCAGATTCTATCTTTCTATGCAAGTTTGTCAAACTCTGCAACATAGCAGCATTCAATTGATGCTGTTATTCCTGGGCTTTGATTAAGCTTCTCATGGTAGCTGCAACGTCTGATGGTGTCTCTTGGAATCTCCTTCCATTAGACTCAATGTCATCATTTCTATTATGGGAATTTTCTCCCATGACATCTTCTGCTTGTTCATGAGAATCTTAAGCATCATACCCATCATGGGTTCTCATAACTAAACCGTGACCACTTACTTATCAAACTGCACCACCTGGAATACTTCTCTGGAAAGTGACTATGACTCTGCAAACGTGTTTGTAACATAACTGTTAGATACATAACATTAATATAAACCAGTATTACTTACCTTCTCTTGGAAAAAATATAAAATTACAAGTTTCCCCAAACACTAGATTTTCTTCATCAAAGAATGTTTATCTTCGCTGCTATTTTCTCATTTTTAGCCCTAAAAATTCACTGAAAAATAGTCACAATCTACTAGGGAAATCCTACTGAAAACTCAAATTTCCTCCTTATAGAATCGGATCTCATTTCCACTATTGACCCGACGTTTCGGTAGCCCAAATGACTAACTTCTCCGCTATATCGGCAGTCGAAAGAACTAAATTTCTCTGATGTACATCGGCTGTAGGATCCGCTAAGCACTAACGTCGGAAATCGAATCTTCTAACCCTTCGGAAGGTTAGTCCTTTTGGTAGCCACAATAGCGGTCATTCATTCCACTGTGGGTTTCGCAAACCATACTCATTGGCTGTTGGAAGCTCTAACTTAATCCGACGTCTTTATACTTAACCAAAATTTTCAATTTTGTTCTTTTCATCGGCGATCGGATCCACTATCCTTCGGAAGGATAGTCCATTGGAAAGCCGCAATGGCGGAACATGATCTTCTTCTTTCTTTCGATCGGCGGCACAAGCTGATCGGCATCGGCATACTTTTTACATCGGAAGACTAGTGACTTTGGATTCCGCAATGGTGGCACACCAAACACTAACTTCTTCTGATGGCCACTGTCTTCCTTCCTTAGAAAAATTTTAAACTTTCAGCGTCGGTGGTCTTTCTCATCGGCAGGCTAGTGCCTTTGGCTTCCGCAACGGCAGCACACCGAACAAGAACTTCTTCTGATGGTTGCTCTTTACTTAGAAAAATTTTAAAATTTCAGCGTCAAAGGTATTTCTCGTCAGAAGACTTAGTGCTTTTGGATGCTGCAACAGTGGGCGCACGAGCACTTTCTTCCTCCGACAGTCAATGATTTCGAGCCCTAACCCTTCTTGAAGGCATCGATGATCGGAGGACTTTTCCGTCGGGTGTGTAGTTGTTTCACCATTCGCAACGGTGGACGCTCGATCGACTATCTTCCGTCGATGGTCGTCCAACACTTAGGAATTTTTCCCGATTTCCTTCCAATGGCTCTCCGTTGGGCATGCTTTCACCTAGTGCTTCCACTACAATGAAATTCCTTCCCACTAGCTCTTCCGCTACAACGGAAGTCTTTCCCGCTGGCCCTTCCGACTGCTCCAACACTTAGACCATTTTTTGAATTTTCCAATTATTCAATTTATGATTTCCGCTGGGTAGAATGAGGTCCTGCCTTTGTCACTACATCATTCAAGGCTCATTCAGGCCCATGCTTGCAACATTAGCTCTGATACCACTAACTGTCATGTCCCCATCCCTCCGACCAGCGAAGAGGACGCGACCCCATGGCTTCAACCATCTGGCTAAGAGCCCCATGAACATGTACATGCATAAAATTGCTGAAACAGAATGCTGAAAGGCAATGCATTGAAGTAAAACATGCACAATTGCTAATGTTTCTCATACACAGCTATAGTGATTTATCACGCATAGCGGAATCAACATGCATTCACACAAGCATTGATTTAACATGTTCATCATAACATTCATTAACAGAAAATATGGTTGCAGAAGTAAAAATGGACAAGATCACTTATCTTATGAAGAAGTCGATCCGCAACCAGTTACGTTGCTGCAACGTTCCACCCAACCATAGGCCAGCGTGCTCCTTAATCTCTCAGCAGTGCTGCCACCCCCGAGATGGGCATGATTCTCCAAGGAATAAGGGAACAAGCAGGCTTACACATAGCCAAGGATATACAAAACACAGCCAAGCCAACACAGTTGGGTTTATCAGGCCATCAAGGAGTTGGGGAAAGGCTCAATGCTAAGTTGGTGAGCTCATTACAGAGCCAAGAACACCTACACCAGAACTAGCCTAACCTCTAAGACACCCACACACCCCCAACACAAGGAATCAGTCCCTTCTCTACTAATCAGTCCCTTCTCTACTACACAGTTCCTCAGGCCTTGCATTCCCTTCTAGTTCTATTCAAGGGTGATGGAGAAGAAGGCCATCCCTCTAGCTCTATCTATGTGGTTTCTAGCCACCAGGTTTGTCAAGCAAAATTAAGCCCCCATCCTTGCTCCTTACACAGTACGAAGACCAACCATTGCACGTATGCAATCAATTAGAATTATAGCTGAATAGGGGAAACAATTTCTAAGTTGTTCTTGGCCCTCTCATGGCCAAACGACTCCCAACAATCTACAACAGCCCCCCCCCCCCCCCCCCCCCACAGCGTAACAGCAAGCACAATTACAGGGGAAAGATACTCCCAAGTGGATTACAACAGTTCTAAACGTAGCAACAACCACATTCACAACATGGGGAAATCAACAGTCCACCCTGGACAACTAAAGACATGGAAAAACTTACACTGGCCGCACTGGGGAGGAAAAATACATACTCTCAGTCTGTTCATGGATGAAAGCTCACACCAGACCTCATTCACAGAGAAGACCGCAACATTCAAAGGTAAGGAAGACCGCAGCAACCCAAAATCAGCCTGCAAGGAGAGGATACAACTGCACCATCCACAAATCCGTAGAGAAGAGGTCTGCGTGGGTAAAACCAGGAAGTACCGTGCATGAGAATGAGCAACCATTCCCTGTGTGAAGATGAACAACCTATAGAGAGGACGTGAAAATGGAAGTGCGTGAGTAGCAACAACGTTGTGGGTAGAGTGGAATCCCCACGTGAGTGATCGCAGTGGTTTTTTCCTGGCCATAGTGAAGTCAACCATAGTGGAGTGTGCATGTGGGTGAGGATTGACAGTCCTGCCACCCCACTCCCAAAGACCATAACTTCCTCAACCACCACCAACAATTCTTAATGAAAGTGGTTGGAATAAAAATAAGGGAAGATGACACATGGGTTTTTCCCTCATTGCTCAAGGTTTAACAATTTCCCCACCCTTATCCTTGTGAAAATCATGCCCCTTCTCAATTTAGTTGCCATGATCGTAGCTGGTCGGATTCATTTAATTAATTAATTATGCATATTTACATGATGCTGAAACTTAATATGTGCCGCATGCCCCGATATACCATCGGTGACAATTTTAAATCCAAAACATAGCATAACCGATCAATGGTGGGGCCTTGGCCTTTAGCTCTGCACCATGATCATTACAATATATACATCATGTACATTTAATGCAACGGGGTCAAAACCGGGGTGTTACAAGTACCTACGTGTATATATGTATGATGGTGTTATATGTCTAATATGTGTAGGTAATTATCTTCTTATATAATATTAGTTTTAATTAACACGCTAAATGCCATTCTAAGATATGGTAGAATGCACTTAACTAAACACCAAACCATGTGGAACTCATAAAATAATGTGTATGGTAGTTGATTGCTTACTTGTATTAAGAGGAGATAACTAAGACTTCAGTCATGAAGATGTAATTTTCCATTCTCCATTATTAACTTTTTCAATCTAAGTAGAAATTCACATCTAACTTTAATCTATAAGCTTTAGAATTTAAATCCTTACCATCAAATTCTTAGTGTATTAAATTTTAGGATTAAAATGAAAATATATGTCTGTATTGTATTACTGTATGGGTGCATGAACATGCTATTTTGAAACCTATATATCTTAGTTAAAGCATATTGGCTTCACATAATGAGTATTCCAAATCACAAAATTATGGACATTATGACTTTTACTAATCTTAAAATATTTTATTAGATTTTTTTTAATATAGGTACCAAGTAACCTATCAAAAGTATGAAAGGAGATAAGTATTTAATATAAACTAAAATATTTCCAAAGATTGATTTTAACCTAATAAATGATTGATGTATAAAGTGTTTCTCTACCCTAGAAACAAGAAGGATATTACCTAACTCCATTAACTATTATATTCCCTATGCATTAGAGCTGCTATTTTTTGTCACTGGTAGTTAAATTTAAGTTAACTTAGTTAATTTAAACACATGCCAATTAAATTGAGTCTTTTTTTTAGTTAGACTATTTGTCACCCAATTAATTAAAGGTCACTTTAATTAATTAATCAATTCCACTTAGGAATTGGAGACAATTGTCAGCCCATTCTAAATTGTTGTTTAATTTAGAGTCTAACTGTTTGCATGGAGGTGATTTAGTACGAATTATAATCCTTGGGAGGTATTCGAGTTATTCTCAAACATAAGAGATAGTTTAGCAGTGAATGAGTTAGTAAGTGGGCTTCTGTAATGTCCCATTTTTGGAATTTTTTTAAAATGCCCAATTTTCTAATTTTTTCTCAATTTTGGCTCTTGACTAGTTTTGATGTCTAGACCTCCAAATTGACCCAAATGCTTCCAAATTTTCTCTGAAGGTACATGAATGATAATATAACTTAAATATAATTCTCATTTATGTTTTTTTACCTCCCAATTACATTTAAAAACTTTTTTAATGTTCTGTTCAAAGTAGGAGCCTTTACTAGCAAATTGGGGCTCCAATTCCCCCCAGGTAATTGCTGGAAATGGATTCACAAATGATCCCAAAGTCACTTGAATTTATTAAAATAGGATGGTTATGTATAAGGGACATTTTAAAAGTCTCATATGCATCATGTTTCAGTTTATACAGTCTGTTATGACTCTTTCCAAAACAACTCCCAAGTCACAATTTCGACCCTTAGGGAAAATGCACCAAATCTTCTCCCAATGCAATAAAAATGAGTAAAATGGATTTCAATGCTTGAGTAATGAACATGATATTTTAAATAAAAATTAATTAAATTAAATCCATAATAAATTTATCATAGATACATTCCTCCATTCAAAATAATAAGCATTACCATGGCATATATCAAAATAGAGTGGAAATGGTCATTGTTTGCTCATTAAAAGTCATTTTGACATACAGCTCTTGGGAATTTAGAATTGAAAATTTATAAGAATTAATAAAATATAATATTTAATTAATTACAATCATAAATGGAAAATTAAAGGCTCTCCCAATTCGAAATCATCAGCATTACAATAGTTCACAACAAGATGGTGGGGAAATGACACTATTTCTTCATTGTTCAACATTTTTACATGAATTATTTTGGGTATTTATACCTGAGAGTATTATTAACGTGAAATAAATAGGATATAAATCATAACATAATATGATGGGAATTATAATATTCCCCAAATATATCAATAGCTCACCCAAAGCGCAATCCCTCCATTGGCATGAATATGGTGTGAAAACTGGAAATAGTTGAGAGAGAGTGCTGCAATAGAAGAATCCACATTATTTCCTATATATTACACCTGAAAATAAGACTCCATTAAATCTCCATTAAACACCTAAGTGGCCTTTCCAAACACCAGCTAGGATGGGAATCTTTGACCCTCGAAATTGGCTTAAGCAAGAAAACTAGTCATCCACTAGCTCTCACAATTCACAAATGACAATTTCACAAATGGGAAAAAAAATTCTTCTCATGGATGATACTTGTATTTTATAAACATTATTAGTATTCTAAGGTTCCAAATCCATCCATAAACCAAATCCAATTCGAATTGGTGTGCCTTCTCATGCTATGCCATGTGGCTTCTCTCTTCACCTTCCCTCTTCTCCCAAATTTGAGTAGGAGCCTCTTGGCCTTCTCCAACTCCCAAATTCGACCTCAAATATTCTATATTCAGGATTGACATGAAATTATTTCATTATTTCAGCCTTCATATCTGACTTGGGTCATAACCGCCATAGAATCTCCATCATTGGTGTCATAGCTGTCATAAATGTAAGGGGAATCTAGCCAAGTGTCCATGAAACTCCCCTTTGGATCTTCCTCTCCCATGTAAGTTACAATTAATCCCAAATTAAACCTATGAAGTATATTTACAATTATATTAACCTAATAATCCATCCCAAAACATTAGGCTTCCCATAGATTCAAAATTACAAGAGGAGGATGGCATTTAACATATGAATTCTAGCTTGAGTGGGCCCCACAGTCTCCATGTGTCTCCATTCTCCATAGCCATTTAATTTTTCACTTGAATTAATTTAATTAACTCCATTAAATAAATATTTATTCCTTCTAATTTCTAAAAACCATTCATTATCTCTCTTATTAACTTCCCAATGTTTCCACCCAACCTAGGGAACTAGTAGGATTGATGGAATTTTCTCACTATGCAATTATTTTAATGGGGACATTACAGTACTCCCCACCCAATATTGATTGTACTCAAGAAATTTAAGATTTTTATTCTTCAAAATATTCTCCTCTTCTCATTTGGCATCTTCACTTGGTAGATCTTTCCATTGCACCAAGTATTCTTTGATTGTTCTGCTCCTCAATCTTCTCTCCCTTGTCTTCAAAATTTTTTCCAGAATAAGTGTGAGCTATCCTTCATAATCCAAAGGAGTAAGTGTATATTATATGAAAATTTTATGACCAATATATTTTTTGAGACAAGAAACATGAAATACATTATGAATTTTACTCCCTTCCGAAAGTTCCAACTCATATGCTACTTTTCCAATTTTCCGGATTACCTTGTAGGGCCCATAGTATCTTGGATTTAGATTTTTTGCTCCATTTATTTTGAGGGATGTTTGTTTTTATGGATGCAATCTCAAATACACTAAATCATCAACCTAAAAGGTCCTTTCCTCTCTATGTTTATCGACATATTAGTTTTGCTGATTTTGGGCAACCTGTAAATTGTCTTTTAAAAGCTTTAAAATTTCTTGGCTTTATTCCACCCAATCTTTAGCTTTTGGAGATATAATATCACCAAAAATCATATCATAAAATTTAATTGCATCATGACCATATAATTATCTGAAAGGAGACATCCCTATTGATATGTGAAAGGTGGTGTTGTAGCAAAACTCACCCAAGTGTAGCCATTTGGTCCAAGCTTTTTGTTGTTCTCCCACATAGTTTCAGAGGTACCCTTCCAACCATTTATTCACCATCTCTATTTTTCCATCAGTTTGTGTATGGTAGCTTGTACTTGGAGTCAATTTAGTTCCCACCAATCTGAAAATTTCTTGCCAAAAAGAACTCATGAATCTACCATCTCTATCACTCACATTGCTCTTGGGGAGCCCATGCAATCTGAAGATTTCTTTGAAAAAAATATCATCCACTTGTGCAGCACTAAAAGAGGATGTAATAGAAAATAAATAATAAAACTTATTCAATCTATCCACTACCACATATATGCAATCCTTTCCCAAAGATTTGGGCAAACCGGTGATGAAATCCATTGATATGCTGTCCCATTTTTGCTCCGGAATGGGCAATGGTTGTAATAAACCAGCGGGGTGTGTGAGTTATGATTTTTTTTACTAAAATGCCTTAAATTCATTGACATACTTATGAACGTATTCCTTCAGCCCTTTACAATAGAACCTTTTCTTTAGTTGCCTATATGTTTTGAAGATCCTCGGATGACCTGCTAGTGGGGAATCATGTGCTTCCTGCAAAACTTTGTACTTAAGATTTTAATATTGAACCAAATAAATTAATCCCTTATAATATATCAGAACATTCAAAATTTTGTATTTATAATCTCCCATGAGTCCATCGAATACATCACAAGCAAACTTATCTTTTGCATATTCAACTAGTAGCATGTCTTTCTAATTTTTAGCAATGTCCATAAGAGAAAAATAATGTCTTCGAGATAATGCATCTGCTACAATGTTATTATTTCCTTTCACATATTCAATATCCAAATCATAATCTTGGATCTTTCTTACCCACTTTTGTTTCCTTTCATTTAGATAATTTTGGGTAAGGAAGTGTCTTAGACTATTATGGTCAGTTTTCACCACAAACTTGTTTCCTACCAAGTATTGTCAGAATTTGGCCAAGGCATGCATGATGGCCAACATCTCTTTGTCATATATGGAGTAAATATTTTCATGAGGCTGAAAATATCTTTTATCAAAGGCTATAGGGTGTTCGCCTTGCTTTAGGACAGCCCCTACTCCTTCACCTGAGGCATCACATTCAACAACAAAAGGCTTAGAAAAATGAGGTAATGCAAGTATGGGACAACTACTCATTACCTCTTTCATTTTTTGGAAGGAATTTTCAGCCTCTTCATTCCACTTGAAAGCATCATTCTTATTCAAATCAGTGAGTGGAGAATCCTTTCACAGACTTCCTGTAGTATGTACATATTCCAATGAAGCCTCTTAATTCTGTGATGTTTTTTGGTGATGGCCATTCTAAGATAGCCCTGATATTTTCCATGTGCACTTTCACTCTATCTTGCCCAATAATGTGCCCAATATAAATAGTTCTTTCATCCCAAGTTCACATTTAGACATCTTAGCATACAAATACTGTTCTTGCAAAGTTTTCAACACAATCTCTAGGTGTTGCAAGTGCTCTTCCCAAGTTTTACTGTAAATAAGAATATCATCAAAGAAGACTAAAACAAGCCTTCTAAGCTTCTTGCAAAAGATTCTATTCATACATGCTTGAAATGTAGCTGGAGCATTAGTCAAGCCAAATGGCATAACAAGAAACTCAAAGTGACCATAATGACATCGAAAAGCAGTCTTTTGCACATCTTCCTCCTTCATCTGAATTTGATGATAACCAGATCTAAGGTCAATTTTGGAAAAGTATTGAGCTCATAGCTCATCCATGAGCTCATCAATCCTAGGGATAGGATGTCTATTTTTGATGGTCTTCTTGTTCAAAGCTCTAAAGTCTATGCACATCCTCAAAGTTCCATCTTTTTTCTTTACCAACACTACTGAAGAAGCATAAGGGCTAGAGCTTGGTCTAATGAGTCCCAACACTAAGAGGTCTTGAATAGTCTTCTCAATATAATCTATGAACTTCTTGGGATGTCTATAAGGTGGTATCTTAATGGTTGAAGTACCCTCCTCCAAAACAATGTTATGCTCAATCCCCCTATCAGGTGGTCTACCATGTGGAAGATCTCTGAAAACTTTTTCATATTTGTGCAAAAGTGTCTCTATCTCCTTTGGGTGTTTAACAATTCTGATTTTTGGCTTGGGAGAGGTGATATAACATTCAGCAGCCCATTAAATATCACCATGGCTCAATATAGATATCATACTATTGCAATTTACTACCTGTTTTGGGTAAGTGTGTTGCCCTCTCACAACCCTTAGTACCCCTGTTGAATCTTGAAATTTCATTTCAGGAATTTGATAATTTACTGAATTCCCTCCTATAGAATACAAACATTGCACTATGAATACTATATTAGTATCATCAACATCAACCACATAAAATTTATCAACAAAAGTATAATTACCTATGGTGACTTGCAAGTTTGGAACCCATGTTTTTCATTGCATGGTGTTGTGACCTGCAATGACAACTGTGAAGCCATCGAATGGTTCATTTGGTATCCTTATTTTCTCCACCATCTCTGCATCAATGAAATTATGTGTATCTCCTCCATCTACCAAAACTTAATCTCTTTGTCCCAATACCACACCCTTGTATCTGATTGTGTGATAGCGAGGAACTGCTGAAAGTACTACCATTCTTGCTTTGTCTGGTGAAGGCTGATTTTCTTCTTGTCTTTATTATTCAGCCACTATCTCATATGAATCCTATTGATCTAAAGTGTGCCCCTCTTCATCCATACCCCCTTCATACTCATCATTATCAGAAAATACTTCTATGTATTGAGCCTTTCCTTTATCACATTTATGCCCCGGTGCCCATGGTTGGAAGCATGTGAAGCACAATTTTTTTCTTCAAAGTTCATCCCTGTTTTGTCCTTATTTATTATTCTTTTACAATGTATCCTTTTTCCAAAACTTCTTATCAGGTGCATCCTTTTTCCAAGGCTTTATTTCAAATTTGAAGTTCGGCTTGGGAGGAAATCTTGTTCTAGGAAGCACATTTTGAAGATCTCTAGTCAAGCTCATTGCATCATTTAAGTTAGTAGGCTTGTGGGATTTGACCAAACCTTTTAAGGGATCTGCCAAAAATTCAGTGAAAATAAATACTAACCTTCCCATAGATACATCATACACCTTAACTAATAATCTTTGGAATTCCAACATATATTAAATAGGAGTTCCTACCTGCTTCAATTGTGCTAGTTCTTTGAAAGACAATTCTGGATCTTTTTGCTCAAACCTTTCTAATACCCTATCAATAAATTCCCCATATTTTTTAACCTGATCATGACCCAAATTTTTCAATCCATGGAACCACCATTCATTGGCATCTCCATCCAAGTGCAAAATAGCCATTTTTAAAGCATCTTCTTCCACCATTGAATTCAGCTGACAATACAAATCCAATTTTTGCACCCAAGTGTTAGCAGAACTTTGAGATGAACCATAAAAAGTAGGAAGTGGAACTTTACCTATGGCACAATTCAATTCTTTTTTTTGATGCATAGACTTGTTGTCCTCCTTCTTTTTGAGTTTGTTTGCCATGGTGAAGTACTGCTCAAATGTTATACTCCTCCTACACTCTTCATCCAATTTAGCCCATTCTTTTGTTATTGTATCAATTTCAAATTGAATGTTAGTCTCTTATTTGGGAATAAGAAATTTAGGTGCAGTAGGACTTAGTGTGCTCTAAAATTCATGGGGTCTATTATGGGGTCCTATTCTTGAGAAAATTTGGTCATCCATTGTCTTCTTTTCTTGTGAGTGTGAACTACTGCTATCTCCCATTAATCCCACTTTGCTTCCAAATTGGCTAGCCAACAATTTGAATTCTTTCATAAGCCACTGGTTCATGTTATTGGTTATGTCATAAAACAGAGGTTGTATGAGTTTAATATATTCAATCTTTTCATGGTCAGTGGGTCCCTTCCCCTCGCTAGTCATAGTTTCAACAAAATGTACCTCTTCTTCTCCAACAAAAACACCTTCAAATTCAGGATCTAAGGGTGGTGGTTTATTGCTTTGAATCCTTGTTACTACCATTAGGTTCCAATACCATGCTCTGATACTACTTGTAATGTCCCCTTTTTGGATTTTTTTTAAAATGCCCAATTTTCCAATTTTTTCTCAATTTTGGCTCTTGACTAGTTTTGATGTCTAGACCTCCAAATTGACCCAAATGCTTCCAAATTTTATATGAAGGTACATGAATGATAATATTACTTAAATATCATGCTGATGTATGTTTTTATACCTCCCAATTACATCTACAAACTTGTTTAATGTTCTGTTCAAAGTAGGAGCCTTTACTAGCAAATTGGGGCTCCAATTCCCCCTGTTGCTGCCTTTGACACACCTGGGTCATGTGGCAGAAATATTCAAGCCATTTGGTGTGTCCTTGGGGGAAATTATCGAGTCAAGGATGTCACCTTGTTCTTGACTCTCCATTTAGGCTCAACTCCTCATGAAGCCAAGGGGGTTAGACCCTATTAAGTTACTAAGGAAAAATTATGTAGTATGGTGATGTTAAACTGAATGAGTTACTTAGGAGTTTGAAATTTAACCATAAAAAACCATAGATGACAAGATACAAAAAGAGCGCACAAAATCACAATGCTGAGACACAATATATATAGCAAGAAAATAACTAGTGCCTTAAAATGGAGTCAAAAGATAATCAATGTACTTGCATGTTCTTGGAGTGAATGTTTTGCAATTGCCCCTTGGTACGTTTTAAGTTAGTGTGAAATATGAGTTGATTAAAATTAGGGGAAAGGGGGGGGGGGGACTCCAGATATACTCAAGAGTACTTGGAGTATGTCAAAAAATAAACCGTTATGGCTACCCACAAGGAATATGTGGGCTGAATGGAGTCTCTGAGGCTATTGTTCATAATGCACCCACAGGTGTAACAAAGATCGATGCCCCGAGGTCACTTTTCAGGAGTTCCCACTTCCTTTGGGTATTTTTCCACCGTAATGGTTTGATCGAGGTGTTGGATTTTAACCTGAAGGTTTGTCAATTTGGGATAGTGAATCCTAATTATTCGAGTCACTCAAGTTATTTTGATATAGCTTGATTGATTAGACAAACTGCAGCCAAGTGCAGAGCATACACACTGGAGTCTTGTCAATTTTAGTAAATTTTGAGATGGGTGTTCTTGTTAAAAAAGAAAACCCTCTAGGAACCTCTTTCAATCCAAGTGGATCTCAATCGGGGAATCAAGGAGGGGTTAATTTTATAATATATGATGAAACAAATGATGAAAAGGAAAACATAGATACACAATTCCAGTTTTCTAAGTAGTCCTACCACGCATCTCTTTCCACTTTTGGGTCAATCGGGAAGTCGTGGGGTAAGTATTAAGATTACTTTGAAATCTCAAATATGGAATATGAAATTGATAATAAATCAAAGTATACTACCTTTCATATTATAACTACGCTAGTTTGAAAAAAAAAAGGAATGAAAAGCAAAAAAGAAACACGGACACAAATCCCCCCAGGGGGGATGGTGAATAGGCTCGAAAAAGTCTATTCGAAAGGACCTTTAATTTTTATTAGCAGTGATTTAAAATATCAGAAAATTAAAATTGAAGCACTTTTTTCCTTGTTATCTGGGACCCAAAGGCTTACAACAAGCTTGTAGCAAGCTAGAATTAAAACACAGTGGTGGGGGAAGCTTCTGGGAAGCTCTGGTTCGTCCAAGAGTCAGAAATTGGGTAGAGTCTCCGTATCTTTTTGTTATAACTGCTAAAAAAAAGTGAGAAATAAAAATCAAATGTTCCCAAAGACACTTTGAAAGTGTTTTGGGTCACTACACTAGTTACCGAAAAAAAAATAAGTAAAATTTTGTTAAGTTGGGGTAATCTAGTTTTGCAAAAAGGAACCAAGGAAAGAAAGATTTCCTTGGGATATTGGCTTGATGTTTGGGCAGCCAATGAGATGTGAAATTTTATTGCAGAATATGAAACTTTAAAGTACAGCAAAGGAAACTACCTTAAAATCAAGCTACAAATTTTCTTTAAAATGCTTGCAAAAAAAAGGATAATTTCAGCTAGATCTCTTAAAATATAACTTTATATGCAAAATGGAACTGAGATATAAACTTAAGAAATGATATTAATAACTATATCTATATGTAATTTTCTTAATGAGACAGATCTAAGCAATAAGACTCTTTAGAATTAACCAATCTGAAGAGAAATTAAGATTTTGAAGGAGGAAGAGAGAGAAAGAGTGTTTGAAGCTTGGGAATGTTGGGCTTTGGATTTTTCTTTGGTGGAACACCGAGGGATTATGTCATTTAGAAGATATTGAAGATGAGGAAGATGCAAACCAGCTCAACCTCTTATACAAGAGAGATCACCTTCAACTTAGAAATCCTTGCACAAACAGATGGTTAAAACATAGGTGCTACTGGAAGAGATAATTGGAAAGCATGCAATTAAACTTAAAATACATACAACTCCAATAGATCTGAAACAAGCAGCAGTAAGAGAATAAATCAAACTAGAATAAACTATTACCCTAACAGGAGGGATCTCTCTCCTTCAAGGCCAATAATTAACCATCAAAAGCAATGATAAATAACATAGATTATACCTCATAAGCATTTGACAATCGCCATCCACGCATGAAGAGAATTACACCATAGATCTTGCCTCCAAAGCTTCTTTATTCTAGAATAATAAAAAATACAATACAAGAGCAACAACACCTCAATCTCAGTTCTAACTAGCATAGAAGAGGCTGCGTGTGCTTTGATTTATACAAAAACCAGGAGATCTAGCCCATGGGGGACTCAAATCCCAAGGAGATAGATCAAATCAACTGATGGAGAGTCACTCAATGCAGATTTGAAGTTGAATTGAGCCTACTTGTCAATCAAGGGCTTGATTGAGCTAACACATCAACCCATAAACCAACACATTAGTCCACAGAGCTCCTAGGAGATCCCACACGTGTGGAGGAGAGAGAGAGGGCACAATTCCCAATAAAGGCTGTTGAAGATCAACCTTGGATCTGATTTGATCACCTCCTTCAGTCAAGGATTTGTCAGATCCAGTCAATCTGATTCAGATATAACTGATTTCAATCAAATTGGCTGAGAATCCACTGATATATGATTATGGATTTGCTCCATTATTCATCAAATTATTAATTAAAATAATCAATAATTGATTTTTTGGGGATTTCTGACTTGAGTGATGAAAAATCACTCAAAACTAGGAAATAGTGGGTCCATGGGTTTACATGGTGCTCTTAGCTTGAAAATGAGCACCTACATGATTGAAAATGATTATTTGGCCCACTTTTATTACAAAATCAATTTTTCCAATTAAACTATTAAAAAATAGCCTAAGTTTTCGAAAAATTAAATTTTAATAAAAAAACATTGAAAAAATTAAAAAATTGAAAAATTGAAAAAACCTAGGGGGACTTAGACATGTTGATATGACTCAACCATGATGGCTATCATGTTTATACATTGACACATAGACTCTAATAACCTCAGTAGGCCTAAATGCCAAGCCGACCACCCCAACATTGGAGGTATGGAGTGAAAAACTTAAAAATTATCAGTCGTTTATTCAACAACCAATAATAACCAAGGGAAAAAACACCCTGGGCTGATCGGATTGACAAATAAAGTCTAAGAGAGAAAGTCTTTTACATACACTATCATGCTAGAACATTTATTACAATTCCCCCATGGGGTATGAACATGTGATATAGTACAACAAACACTTCCCAGAAGCACTTCCAAAGGTCTTCTGAAGTCCAAACAAGTTATCCTTATCTGGTTCAACAGGCTCACTTGATAAAAAACCACTAAGTACAACTTAGGTGGTAACACCCCCGAGGTAATTGCAGGAAATGGTTTCACAAATGATCCCAAAGTCACTTGAATTTATTAACAGAGGCTGGTTATGTGTAAGGTACCTTTTCAAAGTCTCATATGCATCATGGTTCAGTTTATACAGTCTATTATGACTCTTTCCAAAACAACTCCCAAGTCACAATTTCGACCCTTGGGGAAAATGCACCAAATCTTCTCCCAATGCAATAAAAATGAGTAAAATGGATTCCAATGCTTAAGTACTTAACATGAGACTTGAAATACACATTAATTATATTCCATACATCATACATTTATCATATATAAATTTCACCATTTGAAATAATAATCATTACCATGGCATATATCAAAATAGAGTGGAAATGGTCATTGTTTGCTCATTAAAAGTCATTTTGACATACAACTCTTGGAAATTTCGACTTGAAATTTTTTGAGAACGAATAAAAGATAATATTTAACTGATTCCAATCATAAATGGACAATGAAGGGCTCTCCCATTTCTAAATCATCAGCATTACAATGGTTCACAACAAGATAGTGGGGAAATGACACTATTTCTTCATTGTTCAACATTTTTACTTGAATTATTTTGGGTATTTCTACCTGAGAGTATTTTGAATGTGAAATATAGAGGATATACATCATAACATAATATAATGTGCATTAGAATATTCCCCAAAGAGATCAATAGCTCACCCAAAGCGCAATACCTCCATTGGCATGAATATGGTGTGAAAACTGGAAATAGTTGAGAGAGAGTGCTGCAATAGAAGAATCCACATGATTTCCTATAGATTACACCTGAAAATAAGAATCTATTAAATCTCCATGAAATACCTGAGTGGCCTTTCCAAACACCAACTAGGATGGGAATCTTTCACCCTCGAAATTGGCTTAAGCAAGAAAACTAGTCATCCACTAGCTCTCACAATTCACAAATGAGAAAAAAAATTATTCTCACGGATGATCCTTGTATTTTATAAAAATTATTGGTATTATAAGGTTCCAAATCCATCCATAAACCAAATCCAAGCCGAATTGGTGTGGCTTCTCATGCTATGCCATGTGGCCTCTCTCTTCACCTTCCCTCTTCTCCCAAATTTGAGTAGGAGCCTCTTGGCCTTCTCCAACTCCCAATTTCGACCTCCAAGATGCTATATTCAGGCCTGAAATGTTATTATGTTAGTATTTCAGCCTTCATATCTAAATTGGGTCATAATTGTCATAGAATATCCATCATTGGTGTCATAGCTGTTATAAATGTAAGGGGAATCTAGCCAAGTGTCCATGAAACTCCCATTTGGCTCTTCCTCTCCCATGTAAGTTACAATTCATCCAAAATTCAACCTATGAAGTATATTGAAAAGTATATTAACCTCATAATCCATCCCAAAAAATTAGGCTTCCCATAGATTCAAAATTACAAGAGGAGGATGCCATTTAACATATGAATTCTAGCTTGAGTGGGCCCCACAATCTCCATGTGTCTCCATTCTCCATAGCCAATTAATTTTTCACTTGCATTAATTTAATTAAATCCATTAAATAAATATTTATTCCTTCTAATTTCTAAAAACCATTTATTAGCTCCCTTATTAACTTCCCAATGTTTCCACCCAACCTAGGGAACTAGTAGGATTGATGGAATTTTCCCTCTATGCAATTATTTGAATGGGGACATTACATCTTGGAGGCTAATTTTGAGGAGTTAAAATTATACAAGTCAAAAAGGTATCTCTTTCAGTTACAGGATTCAATATCAAGTGATTTTTATGTATCTTGAGTGTGTGGTTAGGAAGCCATATTGTTTGGGACTCCTTCCTGAGTATACTAGAGCTAAACTCTAATAGACAATTTGAGTTGACAAAAGCATATTATAATGGATCCAAAAAGGCATTCATTTTTGTTGTTTAGGTTAAGGAAAACATGGGAGATGATATTTGAGGAAAGTATCAAATTCCAAAGTGAATTTTGGTTGCACTTGCACAATTTTGGTGGTGATTCTGTTAGTTGATCCTTGGGATCGGTATTTTGTGTGGTGTTGGATACCATGGGAGGGATCCTAAAGAGTCCATGGTTATTCAATTTATGTGAAGTAAATTCCATAAAAGGGTTTCATCTTGTGTGCTCTGTAGAGAGGTACTTGTTTTTTAATTCAAATTCTCTAGTGGAGGTTGAAATTGGTAATTTGGCCCTGGGGTGAAAAGAGTTGATTTAAGAATTCACCCATCAAGAGAGTTGGATAATATGAAGTGGGTATTTATTCATGGTTGCACTAGTAGCCAAGGGAGAGGGGTATAATATCATAATTGGGTGACTAGGGGCTAGTTCTCTCAATATATGAATGCTCGAGTGGGGGTTCAAATTGAAAAAGTGGCCTTGGAGGCTAGTGGGTGTTATGAGAGAGGGGGATAATCTCAAGAAATACTCAACTCTTCCTTTTTGGATAGGGGGGTAATTCCAGGAAAGGGAGAGGATCAAACTTAGTATAATTTAGAAGATACCATCTCTTACAAGATTTTAGGACCTCATCTTGGGGGGATCTTTCAACGAGAGAACACACATGAGGAAATGTCACAGGATGGGAGGAACGTTGTCTTATTACTCCCAGTCACACACTATTAATATAAGTACTTGATACTTTAATTTATTTTCTTAAATACTATGAGTAGCATGATTATTGTGTGTGCTTGATTGATTTTAATTTGAAGCAAGTTTTTAGCCTCTTTGGGATCAACAATTTTCAAGAAAAATGTACTAGGTATTGTATCGTATTTTTGTACATGAGGAGATATTAATAGAATATGATTTTCAAGTGGTTTAATGGATGATTTTATATCTATTTAATTGTATTTATTATTAGAATATAAATCTGGTTTGAATGGAAAAGAATTGGTTAGCAATTGTGATGCTATGTGTCCCTACTAGTAGTACATTTATTGGGATGTGTTGAGGAAAACTTGCATTGTAATTTAATTATGTTTTTATAAGTTCTTAAAATATGATATCTAATTTCATGTTTCTAAATATGACATCCCAATATTAGGTCATGGATCATTGAAACCCAGTTTCTTAAAATTTCAGATCTTTGTGGAAACTAGTTACATTGTTTGTAGAAATTATTTCCAATTACTTGAAGCAAAAAAAAATTAGCAGGATAATGTTATGGAATTTTAATTTAATTAGATATTATATTTTAGAAAACCATACATTATTTATGCATGTTTATACATATGAATGTTAATTCGGATTTTTTTATGTTAAAACTATGCATCCTAGTTAGTGTCTAGCTGCTTTATTTACTAGTTAAGAGTTTTGAGACTGGTTTAATGAAGAAATTAAAGTTTATGATGAAAAGAACAGATATGAATATGTGAACTTATCCTCAGCACATAACATAAAATCATCCCTCTTTACCTCCATAGATTTCCCCTATACCTTTCCTTACCTTAGACTTAGGAGGGGTATGTTACAAGTGGTATCAAAGATCTAGGTTAAAACACTAGGGGTGTTTGGACCTTCTATGCAATTGTTACTCTATATTTTGTGTAATTTATTTTGTTTTATATGATGCTGAAATATATTAGTGGTGTCTTAACCATTTTATAACCAACACATCACATCCCCCATGCTTGTTAAAGACACAATGTGAACCCTAAATTAAACTAATGTACTTATTATTAATTCCGATATCTCGAGTCCTATGAGGTGTTATCTAGGACACTCACGAATTAAAAATAAAAAGTGAGAATTTTGATCTACAACAATATCTAGGAGCCTTAGATAAACTCACAAATCGAATTTCATGTAAAACCAACAAAAAACCATTAAAAGAGAACAATTTTACACATGCATTGTGAACTGAAATTGGATATTATTTTAATTTATAACATGTGAATATGTTAGTAACAATTTTCTATTACATATTAAGTGGTTCATGAGGCTTGAGAATCCCAAAATGAATGTAAATGTGAAATTTTCCAAACTGGCCTCAAGCCCGCCTAGGTGGGCCAAACTCACTCCAAATCAGCCCCAATGGCCACAAATACCTATGTGGACATGGCTGAAGTGGCTTGGAGAAATCATGATTCCTTGGAATTTGTGGGTGTGCAAAATAAGGTGAGTGAGAGGCTCTATGTGGCATTAAATGCTCCAAACAGTCCAAAATTGGACAAAATGCACCTCTAGCGCTCAAAGTCAACACCAATGCCAAAATTCAATGAATGGGAGCGCACCACAAATGATGAGGGAACACATGTGGATGTTTTACTGATCTAGAGCACTTATGTAAGTGTGAAAGCCCCAATTTAACTGGTTTTTATTCCCAATTAACATACCTAAGTCCAAAACATAGCGTATTATTGCACAAATGCAATAAAATTGACTAGGGACTTAGAATAAGGTACTAAGGGGTTGTATTAATATTCTAAAACCCTCCATTAACCAAAAAATTAGTACAAATTATAAAATAAAGTGGGATTCCTTGGCAACAAAGGATCAAGTCAGCTCAATACATAATCCAAAATTTTATTTGTACATATGAAGTGAGGAAAAGAAGGAAAACCACATGGCACAAAACATTTCCTCAAGAATGGACATGGGGCTAACATATGAAAAAGATATAAGCAATCAATATCCATTACTCACTCCAAGAAAATATCTCAAGTGAGTGAATTTATTCTTAGTTAAAGTCTTGGTGAAAATGTCGACAGTTTGCTCAGTGGATGGGCAATACTTCAAGGAAATCACTCTGTCATGCACTAAGCCACGGATGTAGTGCATATGTATATAAATATTCTTTTTTCTCAGCCTCTCAAGTGAATCAGTATATATATTTATGGAACTTTGATTTTCAACGCAAATGTTGGTAGGAGAATCAATTGTGACGCCAAATTTCTAAAGAACTCCCTGCAATTGAAAGACATTGTGTAGTTGCATTGAATGCTTCCCTGTACTCGGCCTCTGGTGAAGAAAGAGAAATGGTATGATGTTTCTTTATAGAACAGAAAATAGGTCCTTCATCAAGCATGAAAATAAATACTAGTATCTCCATCCCAATCCAAATCAAAAAATCTAGGTAGTTGAAGTGAAGCACTAGTTGCATAGTGCACCCCAAAATTATGTGTTCCCTAGACATACTGGATGATTATTTTGGATACCTTCCAATGGAGCTCATGTGGCTGGAGAATATGTATTTCTAAAGAAATTATAACATAAGACAAATCAGTTCTTTTATGTGTAAGGTACACCAAACTACCAACTAGATGCCTGTACAATGTACAATCTACCAAAGGAGAATTCCCAAATTCACCTAGTTTAATGCTAGAAAGGAAAGGGAACTTGGATGCCTTAAAATAAGCCATGTTAAAATTATTTAGCATGTTTGAATCATACTTTGGTTGAATCAGCATGATTCCTCTTTCATATTTCTCAATTTCCAAACCCAAAAATTGCCTTAGCAATCCTAGATCTGTCATGGAAAACTCACTATGTAGAGATGCCTTAATTGAACCAATTGAAGTGTTGCAGCTCCATGTAATGAAGAGGATATCTACATAGAGAACATTAAACTGAAAAATACCATCATGTTTCTGCAAAAATACATTTGGATCAGATTTGCATCTAATGAAACCAATAGAGAGCAAGAAAGCATCCATTTTTGCATACCAAGCCTTGGGGGCTTGCTTGAGTCCATATAGTGATTTATTCAACCTACAAACAAGTGAAGGATCCTCTTGGAATCCTTCAGGTTGCTGCATGTATATCTCATCATGTATCTCACCATGTAAGAATTCACTCTTGACATCCATATGGTGCACTTGCCAACCCTTACTAGCTGTAATTGCTAGAACTAGTCTTATGGAATCAATCTTTGCAACCGGTGCAAAGGTCTCAATGAAGTCCACACCATGGAATTGAGAGTATCCCTTAGAAACTAATCTATCTTTTTATTTCACATATGAACCATCAGCAACAGGTTTGGTTCAAAATATCCACTTGCATTGGACAAGCTTCCTCTTGGGAGGAAGAGGAACCAATTCCCATGTTTCATTCTCTTGGAGAGAATGTAATTCTTCTTCCATTGATGATTGACATATTGGGTCATTAAAATCTTGATGATATGATTGTGGATCCAATCCAATCAACATATAATAGTTCTCAACACGATATCTTTCACTTGTAAAGGAAGCATTGTTAGATTGAGATCTAGTCTTCCTAGGCTCTTGGTGTTTGCCTGCCAATTCCCATGCAGCTGTTGGTGAAAACATATTCTATCTAATTAAACACTTAATTTTCAACCTGAGAAGGTAGCCTGTGAGATGCAAACACTATATGTGCAGGACTGAAATCCTAAAATACCCTAGCCTAACTTTTCCTAGAAGTGGTAATTTACTTAAAAGTGGGAAGTGAAATCTAATTCAGAATGGAAAACTGAGTCACTTACATTCATAAAGAATATATCCTATTGTTGATCAAACGATACTACATAGAACACTTTATTCAGACACTAAATACGACACTTCATTCAAACTCTAACTAGGAATTAAATCATACTTTTCTATCAAATGTAAATCAAACTTGATTATCAATTGAAGACTAACGCTATGCCATTCTACCCTATGAACTAGAATTAAAATTGCAATGGAAAGAAATGTCTAATCCAAAAAGCACTTCTTGGTCCGAAAACGAACTAACTAATGAAAAAAAACTAACTACTCAAACTTTTAGCAAATTATCTAATCTATGCTATGAATGAGAAAACTATTCTAGTTATGAAAAAGTAGAGATTTATCTAAGAATACATTTACAACTTGATTATTAAAGTGCAAAACTAATATTTAAGCTATAGAATTTATAAACTAATTATTTTAAAACAAAAACTATTCTATTTCTTAAGAAAATGAACTAACTACGTGATCTGTGGTATTCAGCCAAATTATTTAACTATGGATTCGTAGAAAGCAAAGAAAACATTATTCTAAAGACCAAGCGTAAATAAAAGCATTGCGAAATAATAAACTAATTGAAAGCAAACTATTTAATTAATCCAATATAATCAACAACTAACTATGAATTGAAAGAACTAAATTCAAATACGATTCTAAAGTCTTACTATAAAGAGATAAACAACTTGCAAGTAAATCTATTGAACTTCTATCTATCAAATTGAAATGTGTTCTATTGCGAGAAATAAAGAGCAAGTGAACCCTATGCTATCTAAAGAGAAAGAAAATACGCTATTCAATCAAAGAAAATCTATTTTCTATCTATGGCTACTGAAATCAAACGGAAATGTGCTATCTATTCTAAGTCTACTTCTTAACACTATCTTTGTCTATTGACAGAATTCTGAAAATGAAGTGCAGGTCTATGGTGACAAAAAAAAATGCAATCAATCAACAAAAAAACAAATGCAGTTCTGAATTATACGTATGGTAAGATGTAAATGTGAAAATTAAACTAAACCCTACAATTATCGTGATAGAAAAAAAAAACACAAAAGCAATGAGAAAGGGTAGAATGCATGGAAAACAACATGGATCTGGAAACGTGACGACAAAACACAGAGGTCTATTTGGAATCAATTTTCTCCATGCTTGTTGAGTAATTCTGGAAATTTTCTATTGATAGGGGTAAATGAGCCCATTTGGGAAGTGGGTTCTGAACCATTTCCCCGGATTCCTTACGGTTTGTTCACACACTTCCCCCAAAATTTGTCTCCTGACAGAAAACGTGAACGTAGTTGTAAATGCAACAAACTATAAACATGAGAAGAAATATGGGTACATGCAAGGATGCAAAGGTGTGATGATCAAAATCATAATGGAAATTGAAATAGACAGAAACACAGAGGTATTTTGGAAAGGGGAAAAGCAATTAGTTGTAAATACATACACTAAGCAAAACATGAATGACAGAGACTAAATGACAAACAATAAAGTGACGGGATGAAAATAAAGAAAGAAGAAAATGATAGTAAAACAGGAATGGAAATACCTACACAGAGGTATACAAACTATAAATTAATTAAGCTAATCAACTGAATTGCATCTAATCTAAACTACAGACAATTTAAGTATCAAACGAACTGATATCTAACAAATAAATTGTAGAAACAAATACTTAGCTCACAGAGAAAACAAATGAACAAAACGAACAGGTTGAATCTAGATTCTACACAGAAATACACACTTGTCACTGAGGGGACCTCTCAAGGGATAGTGGATTTCATTCATGAGATAATTAGTCACCAACAAATGAACAAATCTTTTTTATTAAAAGTGGAAGTGAAATTAAAAAATATTTTTCCTCTTTTTTCCTCACAACCAAAGACAACTTTTTATAGTGATTACGATGGAGAGAAGGTCAACTGTCACATCCCCACCCCTCATCCTAATGATGGAGAGGACATGACCAACACACTGCTACTGTCAATGGGAATAATAGTCCCATGAACATAAAAAAACATAAACATGATTTGGATTAAAAACATAATAGATGCATAAATCATTAACATGCATTAAGTGTAAAACATGCAATATACAATGGAAGCAATAAAATCCATTCAAGCATTCGACCTGTTCATAATAATTCATAAGAAAGTGCAAATGCAGAGATAAATACACAATAATACTTATCTTGAAATAAGCTTGTCCCACAACTATCTACGTCAGTGCAATGTTCCACCCAACCGTAGGACAATGTGCTCATCATTCTATCAGCATCACTTCCACCCCTGAGCTAGGAATGATTCCACAAGGCACTAGGGAACAACAGGCTCACTCATATCCAAAACCATACATCCACAATCAATCCAATGCACTATTATATTTTTATCATTTAAGCTAGCATTAACTTAGGATCTTAACCGAGAGAATAACAAGCACATCAATCAAACACATGAGACAATGAACACAAATATTTTCCTCGGGGAAACCATAAAGGAGAAAACTGTGCAACTTCCTCAGAGATAGAATCAACACCAAAAGCAAAGCCCCAAAAAACAGTAAGATGATCTCCCGACAGCAGTAGCCTCTCTCTTTCTCTTGTCCCAAGAACTTCTTCTCTCTCAGTTATGCGCTACAACTTAGTGTGAGTGAGTGTGTGATAAATAGAGAGGCTCACTCTCTATTTATACTAATTCCTGACTTGATAATAACTCACTAGGGGTGACTTCTCTAGGAGATTCTAATAACCCTAGGGCCCCACAATTGCGGGGACTTTAACCCTTGAATAATAGGAGGGTTACCCACAATGACTTGACATGACTTGTTTACATTATAGAACCTCCTGATGGGAACATCGAGACATGACATGACTCAATTACATTACAGATACTTCCCAGAATAAACATCGGGCTACAATACATGAAATATAAAAGTGAATACATTCCGAAGTTACAAATACATCAATACTCCCTCTTAACTAGGAAGGTATTCTTTCGACACAATTTTAAGCACTGGTCTTCTTCTCTTTATTGACTGGATCATCTTATCATATTCATCTTCAAGTCCTCTTCATCTTCAAGTTGTCTTCATCTTCAAGTATTCTTCATCTTCAAGTCTTCTTCATCATAGGATCTGGATCATCATTGCTGGATCATCATCACTATATCATCATTAAATATGGATTATCATCAAGTTTGGATCATCATCATGTCTGGATCATCACTTGATCTGGATCATCATCAATTTTGGATCATCATCATCGGTGCTATCTCAGAATGGTGGTATCTCTTGACTCTTCTCGTCACAGGAAGTTCTATAGAGCCAACCCTTTTTCATGTTGGTTGTAGGCCTAGCCTTCATGTAGGTCTTCTTCAGTGCTTATATCTGACCCTAAGTCAGAATGGCCTACCTAGCTCTTACATCTGACCTCATCTTATTAGAAAGGAATGCCTAGCACTCACATCTAACCTCATCTTGTCAAAATAGACCAGCACTCACATATGACCATGTTTAAACACATCACGCCAGAATGGTTTAGCACTTATTTCCAACCATGTGTGAACACACCACATTGGAAGGGCTCTACACTTACATCCAACCATGTGTGAACACACCGCATAGAAAGGGCTCTACGCTTACATCCGACCATGTGCGAACACACTGCATCAGAAGGGAACTGCATTTACATCTGACCATGTGTAAACACATCGCACCAGAATGGCTCTCATTCCCATGCTGAGGATTCTTGGTAATTGACCAGGTGCCTCCATTCTCCCAAAGAATGGAATATCAGTACCAAGTTGAGTATTCTTAGTAACTGACTAGGTGTCTCCATTCCAAGAATGGCATTCAACACTTATATCTGATCATGTAGGAACCAATCCTACAGTCACATCAGAATGGCTCAGCACTCACCTTTGACATGGAAGGAACCAATCCTCTCACCATGATAGAATGGCTCAGCCCTTACATATGACCATGGAAGGAACCTAATCCTCTCACCATGTCAAAATGGATCTTGGACTCATCATTTCCCCTTAAAGGGAACCTCAATCTGGAGAACACCAAGATTCTCCCTGAAGTACTCAAACTTCACTCTGGCCAATGGCTTCGTTAACACATCAGCTATCTGTTCATCCATCACAAAATACTGAAGCTTCATTGCTCCTCTCTACACCATATCCCTGATATAGTGATACTTGATCTCAATATGCTTCTACTTGTCATGGAACACTGGGTTCTCCAACAACTTCACACAACTCAAGTTGTCGCAATATATACAAGTAGAATCCAACTGGAGATCAAATAAATTAAACAATAGCTTTCTTAGCCACACTGCCTCGCAACTAGCTGAACAAGATATGACATACTCTGATTTAGCTGTACTCAGTGCCACATAGGATTGCTTCTTGCTAAACCAAGAGATCACACCTAATCCGATATTGAAGCAACATCCTGAAGTGCTCTTCCTATCGATGGCACTTCCTGCCCAATATGAATCAACATAACCCTCCAGGTTAATATTTTGATTTTCCTCGTACTTGAGCCCATAATCAACTATACCTTTCAGGTACCTTAGAACATGCTTTGCAACAATCAAGTGAACATGTCTTAGATCTATCAGGAAGTGGCTCAAGGTTTTCATATCAAAGCAAACATCTGGTCCCGTGTTCATCAGGTACATTAAGGACCCAATCATCTGATGATACATTGTAGCATCAACTACTTCTGATGAAGCATCACTCAATAGCTTAAGGTTCAATGCCATAGGTGTGATTATGGACATGCAGTTCATCATCCCAAACCTCTTCAATATCTCTACTGCATACTTCAATTGTCTAAGGAAGATTCCATCTGCATTCTGCCACACCTCCATGCCTAGAAAATAGTGCATCATACCCAAGCCTTTCATTTCAAACTCGGCAACAAAATTCCTATCCATATCAGCAATCAACCCATCCATACCTATTACAAACATATCATCCACATACAGTAGGAGTATCACTCGGTTACCTTTTTCAACCTTGTAGTAAAGGTTGGAATCTGCTTTACTTTTGGTAAAGCCCAAACTGGATAGAAAGCCATCAATTATGCCGTACCATGTCCGGGGTGCCTGTTTCAAACTGTATAGGTATTTATTCAATCTACACACATGAGACTCCTTGTCATGTGTCTCAAAACCAAGTGGCTGCTCCACATACACTTCTTCTTCTACTACACCATTCAAGAAATCAATCTTTACATCCATCTGGTGTATCTTTCATTTCATCATTGCAGCCAGAGCAAGTACCGATCTAATGGAAGTGTATCTGGATACATGTGCAAAAGTTTCTTCTTAGTCTATTCCTTCTTTCTAGGAGAATCCATGAGCCATGAATCTTGCTTTATATTTCTCTATGCTGCCATCTGCAGCATGCTTGATCTTGTAGATCCTTTTGCAATTTACAATCAACTTCCCTTCTAGTCTTGGGACAACATCCCAAACGTCATTCTTCATGATCAATTGATATTCTTTGATCATAGCATCCTTCCATTCTTTTCTTTCTGTTGCTTCTGCATAGTTGGAAGGTTCTTTATCAATAATGTCACATAGCAAGGCTACATAACTAAAGCAGGACCTAGTTCTCTTTCTTCCTCTGTGTGTTTCTTTTGAAGCTCCATATCTTTCTGCACCTTGGATAATTTCACATACCCAAGCAGGTTTCCTCTTGTGAGAATTCTTCTCCTGAGGTGGATCCATAGGTTATTGTAGTTCTTCTAATTCTCAATCCTCTTCTTGAGTTTCTTCATTCATGGTTGTATCATGAATTCGGCGTGCTTCTGTTTCTTTAGATTCTTTAGTCGGTCTCTTCCTGGATTTGAGGTAGGCTGAATCATTGTCAAATGTTACATCTCTACTGATGTCGATATTCTTGAATCCTGGGAAGTATATTTTGTAAGCCTTCGAGCTTTCAGAGTATCCCACAAATATACCCTTATTTCCTGAAGGATCTAACTTCGTCCTCTTTTCTTTTGGAATATGTATGTATATAGGACAGGTAAATATTCTGAGATGGCTGACTTCTGGTTTCTTTTAGAATGTGTATGTATATAGGATAGCCAAATATTCTGATATGGCTGACTTCTGGTTTCTTGTCGGAGAAGACTTCTTCAGGTGTTTTGTTCTTGATTACTCTGTTTGGAGTACAGTCCTATACATATACCATTGTTCTGACAGCATCTACCCATAGATGCATGGGAAGATCTTGATCATGAAGCATGGCCTTTTCTACTTCCATGATTGCTCAATTCTTTCTTTCTGCAATCCCATTTTGTTGTGGATTATATGGAGTGGATAACTCCCTCTTAATCCTTGAGTCTTTGCATAGCTCTTTGAATTGATTTGATGTGAATTCTCCGCCATTATCTGATCGAAAGGTCTTGATCTTCTTTTCAGTATGGTTCTCAATCAAGGCTTTGAATTCCTTGAACTTGATGAATACTTCATCTTTGTTCTTCATAAAGTATATCCATGTCTTTCTAGAAAAATCATCAATAAAAGAAACATAGTATACATACCTGCTCAATGAACTGGATGACATTGGACTACATACATCGGAGTGGATGATTTCCAAGATTCCTTTTTCCTTGCTCTCGCTACTTGGAAATGTCTTCTTTGTGTTCTTCCCTTTCGCACATCCATTGCATACACCTTCATGTTTTGTTTGCATTTCTAGGAGACCTTCAACAACTTTGCTTACAAGTGGTAGTGCTCTATAATGCACATGTGCAAGCCTTCTATGCCAAAGCTCATTTGGTTCTACCAAGTCATGAACCAAATCTTGTTCTTGTTGGCCCTTCAATTTGTATAGTCCTCCTTCTTGTTCCCCATCACTACTACATCATCAATAGACTTTCCCTTTGGCCACATGAGAACTTGGTCATCTACAAATGCAACGCTCATTCCTTTTGCATCCAATGCAAATATGGAGAGGAGGTTCTTCTTTAGTCTAAGTACAAACAATACATCTTTAATCTTGATAGACTTTCTAGATTCTAGCTTATATGAGGATTCACCACTACCTTTTATTGGATACTAGTAGTCATCTCCAAGTTTCACCTTGTGAGGTGATTCATGTTCAGATAGTTTCACAAAAGGATTCCTTGAATCCTGTCATATGTTTGGAAGCACCACTATCTATAAGCCAATCATTGCTGCCATGTGTGATAGTTCTCATGAGAGTGGAAATCAAAACATATTCTTCATCACTTGAAGAATCATCATTGTCTTGTCTAGTTCTCTTTGTGGAAAGTTCATCATCCTCTACAGCATGAGCATGATGTCTTCTCTTGTTTCCCTTCTTCTTGTGAGAGATACTTTTGTTTATAGGAAAATCTATGGAAAAGTGTCCTCTCTGTGGTGGCTAGTTCTGGTTTTCTTGGATTGTGCCATGAGATCTTGATGTTCACTTCCCATATTTTCTTCTCAAGCTACTATACGAGATTCTTCTTGAGAGAATTCTTCCCATAGTCTACTGAACTTGACTAGCTTCTTTCTTTCACATATCCCTTGAATGAAAGAGTCCCATGCCCTAGGAATACCATTGAAGGTGGTCATAACAATCTCTGCATTCTCCACTTCTTCATCTACTGCTTCCAGCTATTACTTGATCTGAGAGACCCTTGTAAAGTAAGACTAGATGGTCTCTGCATTCTGGATCTTTACATTCTTCAGTTGGTTTCTCAAAGTCATCTTCCGGTTTATGTTCTTTCCTTCAACAGTTTGGTTAGGGCATCAAACATAGCTTTAGGTGTCTTTAGGGAGGACATATGTGGTACGAGGTGATCCTTGATTGAATCAACAATAATCCTCTTAGCCATAACCAACTTCTTCTTTTGTAAGGCCTTAGCCTCATCTCCCTCTGGAACTGGAACATCCTCATTGATGTAGGAGTCCAACTCATTTTCTTCTAGCACCAGGGAGATCCTGTTCTTCCAGGCTCGAAAGTTATCAGCTGCCTTAAGATTTTCATCAAGATTGATATGATGAGACTTATTAACTGGGAACCTCAAATGGAAATACAAAAGATTTAGATCTTACCAGGTCAATATGTCAGATCTGGATCTGGAGATAAGTTTCTATAGAGCTGGTTCAAGAGCATATTAGGGTTTGAATTTCCCAGAGTTCTATCCAACCAAAAGCTTTGATATTGATTTCTAAACTTTGATTTTGAGACGGAGATCAATCCAGGCCTGGGCTCACTCAAAAATTTCACTTATGTGGAAAGCCCTAATTTCCAGTAGTAGTGTCGGGTCAAAAATTGTAAATGCTCAGAATCAGATTCTGCTTCGACAGAAAGATGTTCCCTGGGGAAGAGAGTTACCCCAACTTTCTTTTGCTGAAAATATATGGAGAGAGATCCAAAAAATGGGAATCCCTAGTTTATGTAACTGCACAGTATCTTCTTCTCAAGTTATCTCTGATACCATGTTATATTTTTATCATTTAAGCTAGCATTAACTTAGGATCTTAACTCAGAAAATAACAATCACATAAATCAAACACATGAGACAATGAAAACAAAGATTTTCCTCGGGGAAACCATAAAGGAGAAAACCCCGCAACTTTCTCAGAGATAGAATCAACACCAAAAGAAAATCCCCAAAAAACAGTAAGATGATCTCCCGACAGCAGTAGCCTCTCTCTCTCTCTTGTCCTAGAAACTTCTTCTCTCTCAGTTATGCGCTACAACTTAGTGTGAGTGAGTTTGTGATAAATAGAGAGGCTCACTCTCTATTTATACCATTTCCTGACTTGACAATAACTCACTAGGGCCGAATTATCTAGGAGAGTCTAATAACCCTAAGGCCTCGAAACTACGACGACTTTAACCCTTGAAAAATAGGAGGGTTACCCACAATGACTTGACATGACTTGTTTACATTATAGAACCTCCCGATAGGAACATCGGGCATGACATGACTCAATTACATTATAGATATTTTTCAGAATAAACATTGGGATACAATACATGAAATATACAATTGAATACATTCTGAAGTTACAAATACATCAACACGCACTGTTGGGTTTCATAGACTATCCAGCCAAACGAATAAGTAATTAGTTTTTTCAGGCTGCTAGGGAAACTAACCAATGACACATGGGTCCCTTGGGCTTACTCAGCCAAGCAAATTTACCTCAACACACAGTCCATCCATTAACAGATAGATCCTTGGAAATACCCAACCAAGCTAACATTTTCAGAAAATGTTCTTGCACTTTGGGGAGGCCATTCGACCACCACAAACCCCCAAGTTGAAATCTGAACTCAAAAGACATCCCTAAGCATTGCTGGAGAAAAAATGGCCATCATTCACACCCAAATCAGGAGATCTTGGGAAAATGCCCAACAAGCTCAACTTCCTAAGGAAGACCAAAAACGACCTCTTGAAATGCCCAATACGTGAATCATTTCTGCACATTCATTGAACAAATCTAGAAAGGGAATTCCCAGCTACGATAATGAGGAAATCCACAGCAAAAACGCCCAGGGAGGATCCCAGCCATTGAGCATTGCCCAAATTGAATTCCCAACCATGGGAAAAATGAAGGAAAACAACAAAAACATGAGGGAGAATGCTCCAACTATCTCCAGCTACATGAGGAAGCAAATGCATGGGTGAATAATGGCTTGGGGAGGCATTTCCCAGCATTTACTTTCCTAAGAACCTAAGAAAACGTTTTCCAAAAATGGGTAACTCCCCAAATTCGAAATTGACTCCCATAACTTTCCCATCCCAAGGCAATAAATTCCTTCACCAATTTTAGATTACTGCACATAAAATACAAAAAGGGTGGTTGACAACTTGATGGGTTTTCCATTTGACATTTTCCTGTTTTCCCATAGGATCAAAGGTTTGAATAATTCCCCCCTTCCTATTCCTTGTGAAACCATGCCCCCATATCTTTAATGTTGCGGCGCGTATCTATTCATGGTATGTTTATTAATGTAGCATTTTACATGGTGTCTCAAATGCAATGTTCCTAGCTAGCACATAAACCATTGACATCGATTTTAATTGTCGATACATAAGACACTAAATCCATGGTGGGCCTTTGCCTTGAGCTCCACACCATGATTTAATACAATAGTTACATCATATGAAATATAATACCATGGGGTCAAAACTGGGGTGTTACATCGACCATTCCAGTGGTTGACCTCTCTAATAATAGAATGCCTTAAAATCTGAAAACAACTTCCATTGATGAGTTAAACTGTACATGCCACTTCCCCCAAATAGTGCATGTTGGTTTCCTAGATTTGCACAACAAAAATATGGGATTCTTGGACAAAATGTGAAGTGAATCTGTGCAGGTAGGGGCTCATAAACCATGTATCCCAGGTGGGCAACAAAACCCACGTCTCGTGCATTGGTTCATTTAAGCCTGAACACATTCTCCTTATATCCTGGGTAAACAAATGTGTTATGTTATAAATCATAAAATCATGGTATATAGTTAATAAAACAAACCATGGGATAAAAAACATATCATGTGAGGAATTATGGAAGAACTCAACGCATTAAAAAAGTATTATGTATTAAATATACTAAGTAAAGTAATGCGTGTTACCTGTTTTAATGTTTTAAAGCCAAACCTTTCACAAGCTTTACGTATTACAAGCCTTTAAGGAGTAAATAATGTAATATGTAAAGCTTGATAATCAAGGTCAAATTAAGTCTTTTGCCAACGTTACGTAATAATACAATATATATTATATAAAATTACCAAATATTTTATATACAAAAGTTAAAAAAAAATATAGCTATCTTTTCAACTTTTGAATTTAATTTAAGTTACCAAATATTTGGTTAAGGTTGTGTTGGCCTGATTTTCTGAATCTAGGCCAATAAGGAGGTTTAGTCCACACAATCAGCTTAAAGCAACGTCCGGTGTGTTTGAATTAACAAAACCTTGCAGGTTGTGGTCCTGCTACCAGCTAGTTTGTCTCTTAAGGAGAATGTAAAACCAGCAAAATCTAACCTATTCTAATGTTTATTTTACCTAAATAATTAAAATATCATAAGGTTGCTTTCTTAAGGAAAGACTTTGATTTTGGGAAGTTTTCTGAATATGAAAACTTATGTAAAGTATGCAAACTGATCTAACAATTGTTAATTAAACTTAACAATAAAATTTAAACTTAATTATTCTATTTATTCTATTTACCCCTATCTCAGCTGAGAGCAAATTTAAGATTATATTAACTATTAATCATTACAAATGAACAGAAAGACTAAAGCATAATTCAAACAGACACATTTAAATCATGACTAATAAGTCACTCTGTTATATGACAACAGAACTGAAACATAACCTGCAAATACACAGTTAATTTCAACTATCTAAAATTGATTAATAATTAATTATCAAGGCAACTATTTGAATTTAAGATAATGCCTATTTAAAAATCACTGTCAACATACAAATGAAATTTTAAATAGACAGAAAATTATATCATTACAACTTAGATTTATAGTAAAAATACTAATAAACAAAATCATAATGAAATATTCATTCAAAATGCTAACTTGAGTTGATAAAGTGAAAGATATAATTAAACATCAGTATGTCACAGCACACTGAGTTAAATATAATGACAGAAAATAGAACGCTGAAATATATATATGAAAAATCCAAAAACAAAATACCAGTAACAGTATATGTTTGCAGATGTCCAGTAGCATTCACATCAAAGGTTCAACTTCAAGTATGAGATAGTACCAGTAATAAGATATATTTCAAATATGTTTTTCTTCCAACACTCCATCCTTTGTTCATCAAAACTCTTGACTTATATACTACTATGATTCAGTTTTCCCTATTAATGTTGCATGCAACATTATAGGGTTCATCTAACTAAAACAAAGGGCATCTAATTACACCTATTACTATAAACAGAAATCGACTAGCCTGAGTCGAGGCACTTTAGAATATTCTTGCCCATTGAAGGAACTCCAGCTCGTAACAAACAGCCACATCTCCATGTCAACGTATTAACCATGTCCTAAAATTCTGTAAAGGGGTGGTGACAAATCCTCCTGCATTGAATTTAAACGAAGCATCTTATCAAAACCAATTTTAAACACAGATAACAAAATAACTTGAATTTTAAATGCATGCCTGTTAAATATCCGATTTTACAGGCATGTAAAACCAGAACGACGATTACCTGTTTTGCAGTGACATAGGAAATGAGAAAATCATCAAGTTTCATTATGAAGAGTGACTACTCTTCGAGCTTCTGCTAGTTTAGCCTTTAATATGACAATTTTAATGTTTTTCTTTTCAATTCGTTCAAGTAGAAACTGATTAGTACTTATGATTGATTTCTTTGATTTTTTGTATTGATTCTTCTTAATGCTCATCTTTTTCCATCTATCAATCCACTCCAGCAACTCTTTTCTAAAAGTTTTGTTTTCCTCTTCTAATAATGCTGTGCTGGATAAGCAATGCTTGAGTTTTCCTTTAAACTCTGTAATTTTATCCTGGTAAACATTACCTAATACATGCTGCAGAGTTTTATCTTCATTGGATACCTAAGGAGAATGAAGACTGTCACAATGTTGACTATATGATAGTTCAGGATCTGCAATGTTTGTTTTTATTCCTGGTTGATTGCCCTCGGCCTCGTCTGATTTTGCATCATTTCCCTGTGCGAAAGTAGTATTATTTGCATTCATTGTATTAGGAACAGATGACGGGATGCCATCCTCAATATCAACAACTACAGTTTTAGCAACTGCAGGCTTAGAAGCCTGATGATCAACCTTATAACCTGAAATCGAATGGATATTATGCATGCTCCTCGTGACTCTTCTTGAAAATGATAGATTTTCAAAACCAAGCCCTTCCTTGTCACAACAAATTTGAGCCAAATGATCTAATCTATGCATAGATTCTCTGTTACATTCATTAGGTTTATTTGTTTCAAATGAATTTTTACATTCAACATTATTATCAATTTCACCTTTGGTTAATCCTTCTTCTATTTTTGGAGGGATGCTATCACTCTTACCAAATAAGGGTTTATCCAAGACTTCTCTAGAACTGCAAGGAACTGAATCCCTGTCATCATTCTCACTGACCCCTTTGTTTATGGGCATGCTTGCATTCTTGAATCCCTTAACCTCTGATATTTTCAGAAGTACTATTAACCCCTGAATTTATGACCTTTCGTTTCCTACGAGTTCGTGGGGATGGGTTAGGCCAATACTGCGTTGGCCCTAACTGACAGTCGACTAAAAATGTATCCCAAGACTTGCCCTTGGCAGATAATTGAAATTGCAATATAATTTTTATCAACCCGTGGTGAAAAAGGCTACTGTCAGGGTTACTAAAATTTCTAACAGTCCATGACATTTTCTTTAGACTTTGCCATAGATAGAAAGGCAAATTTAGCTTGTAACCCTTTACTGCTAATAGCAATCGTAAATGGTATAAGTGCAAATGGGGATATCGTCCACAACAGGACACGTACCTTACTAGGATTTCGTAGTAAACTCTCCATTTGGGCTTCAAAAATTTCACAGGGACGCCTATCTTCAGCTTCGTATCATCTGGCAATGGCATTAACAGAGCCAAGCATTTCTTCTTATTGACCATAGTTCCCTTAAACCAGCGTTCTCCAACCTGTAGGAGCTTAGTGGCTTCTGCAATCTTATATTCATTGATAACAAAATCAAAACCCCCAATTTGCACCCTGTCATCTTTAAAATTCATGGTGAACAGCTTAGTAATCTCTACATGGTGGCCATCGAAACTCCTAAAGAAATGTTCCCACCCCATTTTCTTGAATTTCATGGCAACTTCCTGGTCAGCTTCTATAAGTTCAGGCCCAGAAATCTCAAAACGGTTCAGAGGAGACATGGTTTCTTCTACTCTCTCCTGGATTTGAACTGAAATGAACGGAGAGGTGAACATAGAGGGAATAGGTATCCACACATATGAAATGATGGATGGCCCTTGCATGCTTCAAATCTAACGGAGATACAATCTCTGATACTGCCATTTTAGCCGAATTTTAAGCAGTGATAAGTGCTGCAACTTCACATTATATCATGATTCATGCCAGTTTATCTATGTTTAACCATGACTGGTAGTAATAACCACTAAGTTGGCGAACCAGAGATATGGTGATTGATAGAGCATCATTTCAACCATTGATTATGGACAGTGGCTAATAATTAATAGGTACATCGACGTAAATTGAAATTACTATCAGCATTTAACACTGTCAATACGATACCTCCATATGCTCACAGCTGTCGAATTTGTCAAGAGGTATAATCCATGTTCTCATACCAGCTCATTAATCCAAATGATAATTGTTTATCAACTTGACAAATGGCTCATTTAACAGTCATCTCCAGTTTAATCATGTTACGTGGTGGCATGCAGGGTAATAAAATCGCATACTCTAATGTTAACAAGGCTTGATGAAATAGCTAGATTTAATATCTATTCTATGTATATACAAGACTAAGTTTTAACCCCTTTCAAAACATCCTATCAAGAGAAATCCGATATTAGATTAATAGGATATTAAGCTATGAAACTATCCTATGTAAAACAACTACTTTATTCATTAATTATAAAATTTACAAAAACTATAGTAAGGTATCGTATAAAATATACAAACTTTAAAAGTCACTATAAGTTTTATGAACTTAGGATGATTAATACCTTTCCCTCGTCTAGTTTAAACACAAGATGCATTTTATTGATTTTCTCTTGGCACATTATTTCAAATTTCTTAAGTCACATAAATTTATCTTAATGATTCAAATGAATTCATAAAAATTTATGAACCTAACTGACAGTTGTTAAAGGCCAAGTTTACCAGTGAGTTTCTTCCAGCTCCCGAAACATCATATCATTCTCCTTTGATTAAGAGTACCTTCAGAATCAATGATTTTGAAGGTGCTCTTTCATAATTTTAAATTGATAAATCATATAAAGAGCTGATCTCTCTTCATTTTATTGAGAAATGAAGAGGTTGTTGCTAGCTGCCAACAAATGGTTATGACCTGGGTGAACCAGTTATCTTTGCTTAAACAAAATGATAAAATGAAATCTTAAAACCTGTTAAAAATAATCAAAAATTCTTTATCCACATTAAACCATTTTTTACTCATATTCATAAGTATAACTCAGAAATATTCCATCTTTTGAAACAGAAATTAGATTAGGGATAAGCTTACAAATATCTTAGTTGAAACAAGTACTTCTTAGTAAAGATGACCTATACCATCAGCATAGAGTATATAAATCTGCTCCTCTGAAAACTTTCTAGAATCTGTTCCATAGCATAATAATTTTTTTTCTTTTGTTTGCTTTTGCTTTTCTTTTAAAACAATAATTTTGTCTAAAGACTACTATCTGCGTATGGTATCCCAATGTGATAGTATCATTCACGAGAGCTGTCTGAAATAAGCAAGCCGGCTCATGATGAGACCTCCTGTCTATTTTTTTTTTTGTAAATCAAAAGCCATCACCCTGGTAATCAGAAATGAAGTTATTCCAGACAACACTGGTGATCATGATTAGGCCGGCTCATTACTGAGATCTCCTATTCTTCAGACAAAAGTTACATTTTTATTACAATTTCATCTTTTAATTTTTCATAAAATGAGAGATCATTACCTAGCGTGGTAACCAAACGGCAATGTCAGTCATTAATATCACCAGAAAATGAATCAACTGGCTCGTGATGAGACCCCTTATCTTTTGGTTTCAAAACCAAAAGCCATTACTAGTTTCCTAATAATGTCATACCAGTGATATTTGTGATTCTAATCGGACCGGCTCATTACTGAGACCTTCCGTCTCTCACTTTAGCTTTTAATTGACTGGAACAGATGATGGACAGTTCTCAGATGATAAAAATCTATAAATTTTTTTCAAAAGTGCAGGCTTCGAAAAAGACATTTAATAAGCTATCCCCATTTAAGAAAATAACAAGATGATGAAAAATCTGAGAAACACTTATAATTAGAAACAATGAAGGTCTTTTACAGATTCAAGAAATTTTGATCATCCTAAACAAATTTTAAAAGATTTCAGTTTAATATCATAATTCTTCAGGCTGATGAGTAAATTGATTTTATTTATTTACATTAATTACAACTGCTAACTATATACTTCTGACTAAATGACTGGTTATATACACAAATTTTAACAATCTAAAATATTTGACTTTGATAGAAAACTAATTAATATAAAAGTCTGCTAGTTTATATACAGAAAGACAAATTTATTTACAAACAGCAAGTAGATATGTACAGTTTTAGATAGAAATATCAACAGAAATATTTTTTAAGAATCAGTCCATTCACAGGGAATGTTTCGGACTGTCCTTCAAGTGTTTGCAATCGAAAGGTACTCGGACCTATTTTTTCAGAAATAACAAAGGGACCTAACCACAGTTTCTGAAACTTAGTATGATCACCCTTATCTTTGTGAGCTTTATCCCATTTTAAGACTAAGTCTCCTACCTAAAATTCTCGATCAGAACTGAAAGATTGGTCAAACCATGATTTTACAATCTATTGATGTTTCGTAAAGTGTTGTTTTGACTTTTCCCTGTCTTCTTCTAGTTTTAGCAATGCATTAATTCTTTTTTCCATTGCTGGGCATTTTTCTTCCTAAACAGACTGAGCTAACTGTAACGAGGGTAAGAACAAATTTGGCGGAAGGATAGCTTCAGTTCCATATACTAAGAAAAATGGTGAGTTACCTATCGCAGCTTTAGGAGTTACTCTATCTTCCCAAAGGGCATTGACCAATTCTGTATGCCAGTTCCGATGATGAACTGAAATAGTTCTTTTAAGAATTTTCAGTAAATTTTTGTTTGTTGATTCAGCTAGACCATTCCCATGAGGATGGTAATTAGCTGAATATCTGATTCTTATTCCCTTCTATAAAGCAAACTGAGTTAACTCAATTGATGAAAAATATGATGCATTATCGAAAACGAGAGAATCAGGAATACCAAATCTTGTTATGATAAAGAATTTCAAAAATAGTATAACTTGATTAGTATTCACAACTTTTAATGGTGCAGCTTCAGCCCAACGGGTGAAATAATCAATTGCAGTTATTATATATTTGTGTTGCATTGATGAGGGAGGGTTTATTGGACCTACTATATCGATACCCCATTGCTGAAAGGGTCTTTCAGCTGAAACAGGTTGTAAAGGGAAAGCAGATTTTTTCACCCTTCCTCCAGCAAGTTGACACTCTTGGCATTTTCTGACAAAGGTATAGGAATCTCGAAACAAGGTAGGCCAATAATAACCAGCCCTGAGAATTTTGTGAGCAGTGGTATCTCCACCAAAATGGCCTCCTGCTGGTCCAGAATGTTATTCTTTCAGAATTATTTCTATTTCATCTTTATCTAGACATCGAAGGTATACTCCATCGGAATTTTTTGAAATAGGATATTATCGATTAATAAGTATGGAGCAGACTTCAATCTAAGTGCTCTTTTCTTCTTTGGTTCTAAATAATCAGGGGTAGCCCCTGTTTCCAAAAGTAACCGTATATCTGTGTACCAGGAATCTTGAGGTGGTGGATAAAAATAAATCTCCCTGGTAAGTAAAGCTTCATCAATGACAGTTTCAGCTTTATCATTAGGTAAGTGAGCGGCTTTAGTAGCTAATTTACATAGCCCTTGACCTTTGATTATCGTTGAAGGTTTGATTTCTAGGTCATATTCTTGAAGAGCTGTCATCCAAGGTGCACTCTTTTCTCCTAAATCTTTATGTACCAACAAATTTCTGACTGAAGAATAAGGGACGATTATTTTTGTTTTAGATTTTAGTAAGTAAGGACGAAAATGTTTTACAGCTTTAAAAATGGCAAAGGCTTGTTTATCAACTTCATGATAATTGAGTTCAGCACCTTTGAAATTTGAACTCATGAAAGAAATTGGGACTTCATTATTTTGCTGATTTAATTGGGTTAAAACTGCTGCATATGAAATATCAGAAGCAAAGGTGTATAATATGAAATCCTGATTAAAATCTGGACTTAGCAGACTAGGAGCTTCTGAAATGGCTTCTAAAATTTTCTGAAATGATTCTTTTTCAGTTTGTCCCCAATTAAAAACAACATCTTTTTTAATTATTTTCTGCAAAGGACGAATGATCTCGGAAAAACTGGGAATGAATCTCCTAACAAAATTAATTTTTCCTAGGAAAGACTGCATTGCTTTCTTGCTAGAAGGATAGGTAATCTTTGAAATGGCTTGTGTTCTTTCGGGATCAATCATGATTCTGTGTTTCGAGACTACACATCCCAATAAGATACCTTCTGAAACAACAAATATTGTCTTTTTAGGATTTAAAGATATTCCAAATTTTCTACATCGTTCAAATACTTTTCTAAGATGATTAAGATGATCAGGCCGATGTTTAGACTATATAGTAACGTCATCCAAATAGACAACGACTGAATGACTGGTTAAGCCTCTAAAAGCAATATCCATTGCTCGTTGAAATGTTGCTCCCGCATTAATTAACCCAAAGGGCATCTTACGGTAGGCATATGTTCCCCATGGAGTTCTAAAAGCTGTTTTCAATTGATCATTTGGGGAGACCAATATTTGGTTGTACCCTGAGAAACCATCAAGGAGAGACAGTATCTCAGACCCAAACACCTTTTGAAGAATTTGTTCCATGGGAGGAACATGGTAATTATCCTTTTCAGAAGCTTTATTCAAATTTCTAAAATCCACACATAATCTAATATCCCCATTTTTCTTCCTAACTGGAACTAAGTTTGCTACCCATGGAGTGTGTCTGATAGGAAAAATAATTTTAGCAGCTAACAATTTATTCAGTTCCTTTTTTATTGTTGGTTCTAATGATGGGGGATATTTTCTTAACTTCTGTTGAAAAGGTTTTGATTCTTGTTTAATTGGAATTATATGTTGCATGACTTGAGTATTGAATGTTTTCAGGTCATCATATGTCCATGCAAATATATCTTTAAAATCCTTAAACAATTTTATGAAAGCTGCTTTTTCTACAGGATTACAATCTATTCCAAGATTTATAGTTTGGGGATTTGATTCTGTACCTAAATTGATGGTTTCATATCTCATCCGAGAGTTGTTTGTTTTACAATTAGGAACAAACATAAACTTATCCTGCAGATCAAAAAACATTTCTAATCTTAATACTGAATTGGGGACTGGTTTTACCTGTTCGAAAGCTTTCTCAACTGAACAAAAATCATTTATTACTGAAAAATCCTGCAGATTGTCATCATGAGTGACTTCATCTATTGGTGAATCTTTAAAGGTATCCTCGTTTGTCAGAAAGCTCAGTACCTGCGTATCATTGTCAAACACACGCCGATTAAAGATATTATCAGGTATGGAGGGCCTAAAAATCAGTTCAACAGAAAAGAAATATGGTGTAAGATTTTTGGAAGGAATTAACTTGGATGCTACATTTGCCAACAAATCTGCTTCTTGATTTTGACTTCTAGGAACAGAATTTATGTTAAATGCATCAAAATGTATGATAAGATTCCATACCTCCTTTTGATAACTCTGTAAATGTTCGGATAAACAGTGAATGGAGTTACGAACCTGTCTAACAATAATCTCGGAATCGCCATAAACAATTATCTCTTTGATGCCCAAATCAATTGCCTTTTTCAATCCTTGTATCAAAGCTTCATATTCGACTGTATTATTTGTACAACTAAATTCCATTCTACAAGCTATACAGGTTTTATTACCTTGAGGATCTACCAGTAAGCAACCGGCTCCTGCTCCTTCTTTAGATTTTGCACCATCGAAATATAAGGTCCAAATAGAACTATGTACAATCACCTTACTTTCTATGATATTTACAATATTTACATTATTTACATCACTGATGGTTTCCTTGAGTGAATGGTTAGGAGAAATGGATGTTACATTACAAATTTCAGATTGTTGATTATTTTCAGAAAGAGTAGAATTTTCAGCTTTGAAATTACCAAATCCTAATTCATACATGTAATTTCCCATAATATAATCAGAAAATAAAACAGGTTCGCTAGGATCATGCAGTTTTGTAACAGTATGTTTCATATACCGTTCTCTATTTATTTTTATCTGATTTGACTTTCCATTTTTAGGTAACCACAATGTCAACCAATCAGTAGCAAAGAAACCGTTCAGCTATTGGGACCAATCCCTACTTAAGAACAACCCATATGCATCTGGAATATCAGCAACAACAATATCTATGATTTGATAAACCGAAGGGTTACAAGCAATCCTGACTAAGAAATCTTTCATCTCTCCAACAACCTTTACGTTTGTTCTATCTAATCGATTTATTTGTGAATTAGATGGAACAAATTTTCCATTCAATTTCTTACATACAGATAAAGGCTTAACATTGGAGGATGCTCTTGAATCTACCATGCAGTTGTGGACATTCCTATTGAAAATTTCAAAGGTAAGTAAGAATGGAGGTGTTGTTGATTTAGAATTCTTACTTATCAATGAAGCTTTATCAGCTGCTGCTTTTCCTTTTTCAGTTGCTGTTGGATCATTGTTAGAACTATTTGCAGCAACATTTTGTTTTTCATTAGGAACAATTGAACTTACTGCGGGATTTATAATATGACTATTAGGCATTGGGTAGATTTGAAGAAGATCGTACATACTTATGTTTGCACGTGTCTTCTTTAAATCTTTGATTATGTCATATTGTAAATCCAATTTTGGAGCATTTTGAATTGTTTGGGTACCCTTAGTTGGTTGATTTTGCTTGCCGGATTGAGTTTGTTTGTTCGGTTGCGAGTTATTGTTGTCAGTATTTGTAGTAGAGCTTGAAGCACCAGGAGTGTTTGCAAATGCTTTACTACGAGTATTATATGCATGTTGTCCTAAAGGTGGACTTCTGCTCTCATGTTCTTTCACAAGACTATCCCAGAAATGACCATTAATTTGTTGAGGTTCTTCTGATTCTTCATCATTTTTTTATTCCTCTTCTTCTTCGTTTTCATTCATCTCTTGACTAGGAGTCTCAGACAAACATAGAACAGCTCGAATTGTATTAAAGATCTCTTCATTAGAAGCTATGTCAGGGGGTGTATTCTTATTATTTGTGTTTGGGTTTTGTCTAAATTGATTTCTGAAGTAACACCTAGAAGGAGAAGCTTCAGAATTAGTCTTTATTAACCCTATAACTTCATTGGTTAATGTTCAAATAGAATTTTGCAGTTGTTCTACATCGAATGCTTTATCTTTATCTGAACTTGGTTTTTCTATTTTCCTTCGAGGAAAAGAATCAGATTTTCCACTTCTATCTGGTTCATAGGACATGAAATCCTTTTCTACTTTAATGGCTTCTCCAAATGTTTCTATTAGTGTTTTTTTCCAGCTCTCTTCACAAACATTCCGGAATTCCTAGGTAAGGCTGACGTATAATTTTCAATAATTATATCTTCCCAAGGTTGAGAAACAATTGGAATTTTGTTTTTTAAAGTTAGAAACCTTTGATTGAAATCTTTGATTCTTTATTTAGGCTCCATTTTAATTCTAGATAATTCTAGGGCTAAAAGAGTGGGTGTTTTATCTTCCTCGAATTTATCTAGAAAAGCTTTATTAAATTCCTCCCAATTTGTAATAGATCCTTGTACTAATGAAAAGTACCAGGTAGAAGCTCTTCCTTCAAAAGTTAGAGGAAACAATCGACAAACTACATCTTCATGCTGAACATTCAAAGTTAAACAGCTAACATAAATTTGTCAATATGCACCTCTGCAGGTTCTTTGTTATTTGGGTTAAACTTAGGAAGAATTTTATCTAAGTGTTTCGGCAATGGATGCTATATCCAAGGAACTGCTACAGTAGCTGCCCTTAACCAAGGTAGCTGTGGATTAGGTCGAGGAGGTGGAGGATTACCTCCTCCTCCTACATTTCCTGCCATTGGACTTCCTTGAGAACTAGAGGAACTTCCTGAATTGGAAGGTCTTGAACTATCAGGTGGTGACTCAGGAGGAGAAGGTGGTTGATCAGAACCGCCTCCTACAATTAGTCTTCTAGCAGTATTAGTTTGTGTAATCTACCTTTGATGTCTTTCAACCTGATGGTGGGGAGTGCTACCAGTTATCTCCAAATCTTGCGTAACTATGGTCAATTATGGATTATGTTGCTGTTGTCTAGGAAGACCATAATCTATTGGAGAAATACCTAGCTGATTGGCGTAAGCTCTAGTAAGGATATGTCTGGATTCTTCTAGAGTTTGAGCACTTAGTGCAGGAGTAAAGGGAGAAGTGACAGGATCACGTTCAAGGATATTCCTAACAGTTTCTATAAAATGTGATCTACTGACTTCTGGAGATTGTTGGCTAGCTGAAAATGTTTCGTTAGTTTCACCTGCAATTACCCAATAACATGCCCTCCTTCTAGCGCCATTTGTTGGCCTGATTTTCTGAATCTAGGCCAATAAGGAGGTTTAGTCCACATAATCAGCTTAAAGCAGCGTCCGGTGTGTTTGAATTAACAAAAACTCGCAAGTTGTGGTCCTGCTACCAGCTAGTTTGTCTCTTAAGGAGAATGTAAAACCAACAAAATCTAACCTATTCTAATGTTTATTTTACCTAAATAATTAAAATATCATAAGGTTTCTTTCTTAAGGAAAGACTTTGATTTTGGGAAGTTTTTTGAATATGAAAACTTATGTAAAGTATGCAAACTGATCTAACAATTGTTAATTAAACTTAACAATAAAATTTAAACTTAATTATTCTATTTATTCTATTTACCCCTATCTCAGCTGAGAGCAAATTTAAGATTATATTAACTATTAATCATTACAAATGAACAGAAAGACTAAAGCATAATTCAAACAGACACATTTAAATCATGACTAATAAGTCACTCTGTTATATGACAACAGAACTGAAACATAACCTGCAAATACACAGTTAATTTCAACTATCTAAAATTGATTAATAATTAATTATCAAGGCAACTATTTGAATTTAAGATAATGCCTATTTAAAAATCACTGTCAACATACAAATGAAATTTTAAATAGACAGAAAATTATATCATTACAACTTAGATTTATAGTAAAAATACTAATAAACAAAATCATAATGAAATATTCATTCAAAATACTAACTTGAGTTGATAAAGTGAAAGATATAATTAAACATCAGTATGTCACAACACACTGAGTTAAATATAAATACAGAAGATAGTACACTGAAATATATATATGAAAAATCAAAAACCAAAATACCAGTAACAGTATCTGTTTGCAGATGTCCAGTAGCATTCACATCAAAGGTTCAACTTCAAGTATGAGATAGTACCAGTAATAAGATATATCTCAAATATGTTTTTCTTCCAACACTCCATCCTTTTTTCATCAAAACTCTTGACTTATATACTACTATGATTCAATTTTCCCTATTAATGTTGCATGCAACATTATAGGGTTCATCTAACTAAAACAAAGGGCATCTAATTACACCTATTACTATAAACGGAAATCAACTAGCCTGAGTCGAGGCACTTTAGAACATTCTTTCCCATTGAAGGAACTCCAGCTCGTAACAAACAGCCACATCTCCATGTCAACGTATTAACCATGTCCTAAAATTCTGTAAAGGGGTGGTGACAAATCCTCCTGCATTGAATTTAAACGAAGCATCTTATCAAAACCAATCTTAAACACAGATAACAAAATAACTTGAATTTTAAATGCATGCCTATTAAATCTCCGATTTTACAGGCATGTAAAACCAAAACAACCATTACCTATTTTGCAGCGACATAGGAAATGAAAAAATCATCAAGTTTCATTATGAAGAGCGACTACTCTTCGAGCTTCTGCTAGTTTAGCCTTTAACCTGAAAATTTTAATGTTTTTCTTTTCAATTCGTTCAAGTAGCAGCTGATTAGTACTTATGATTGACTTCTTTGATTTTTTGTATTGATTATTCTTAACGCTCATATTTTTCCATCTATCAATCCACTCCAGCAACTCTTTTCTAAAATTTTTGTTTTCCTCTTCTAATAATGTTGTGCTGGATAAGCAATGCTTGAGTTTTCCTTTAAACTCTGTAATTTTATCCTGGTAAACATTACCTAATACATGCTACAGAGTTTCATCTTCATTGGATACCTGAGGAGAGTGAATACTGTCACAATGTTGACTATATGATAGTTCAGGATCTGCAACATTTGTTTTTATTCGTGGTTGATTTCCCTCGGCCTCGTCTGATTTTGCATCACTTCCCTGTGCGAAAGCAGGATTATTCACATTCATTGTATTAGGAACAGATGATGGAATGTCATCCTCAATATCAACAACTATATTTTTAGCAACTGCAGGCTTAGAAGCCTATTGGTCAACCTTATAACTTGAAATCGAATGGATATTATGCATGCTCCTCGTGACTCTTCTTGAAAACGATAGATTTTCAAAACCAAGCCCTTCCTTGTCACAACAAATTTGAGCCAAATGATCTAATCTATGCATATATTCTCTGTTACATTCATCAGGTTTATTTGTTTCAAATGAATTTTTACATTCAACATTATTATCAATTTCACCTTTGGTTAATCCTTCTTCTATTTTTGCAGGGATGCTATCACTCTTACCAGATAAGGGTTTATCCAAGACATCTCTAGAACTGCAAGGAACTGAATCCCTGTCATCATTCTCACTGATCCCTTTGTTTATGGGAATGCTTGCATTCTCGAATCCCTTAACCTCTGATATATTTTCAGAAGTACTATTAACCCTGAATTTATGACCTTTCATTTCCTACGAGTTCGTGGGGATGGGTTAGGCCAATACTGCGTTGGCCCTAACTGATATTCGACTAAAAACTTATCCCAAGACTTTCCCTTGGCAAATAATTGAAATTGCAATATAATTTTTATCAACCCGTGGTGAAAAAGGCTACTATCAGGGTTACTAAAATTTCTAACAGTCTATGACATTTTCTTTAGACTTTGCCATAGATAGAAAGGCAAATTTAGCTTGTAACCCTTTACTTCTAACAGCAATCGTAAATGGTATAAGTGCAAATGGGAATATCGTCCACAATAGGACACGTACCTTACTAGGATTTCGTAGTAAACTCTCCATTCGGGCTTCAAAAATTTCATAGGGACGCCTATCATCAGCTTCGTATCATCCGGCAATGGCATTAACAGAGCCAAACATTTCTTCTTATTGACCATAGTGCCCTTAAACCAGCATTCTCCAACCTGTGGGAGCTTAGTGGCTTCTGCAATCTTATCTTCATTGATAACAAACTCAAAACCCCCAATTTGCACCCTGTCATCTTTAAAATCCATGGCAAATAGCTTAGTAATCTCTACATGGTGGCCATCGAAACTCCTAAAGAAATGTGCCCACCCCATTTTCTTGAATTTCATGGCAACTTCCTGGTCAGCTTCTATAAGTTCAGGCCTAGAAATCTCAAAACGGTTTAGAGGAGACATGGTTTCTTCTACTCTCTCCTGGCTTCGAACTAAAATGAATGAAGAGGTGAACATAGAGGGAATAGGTATCCACACATATGACATGATGGATGGCCCTCGTATGCTTCAAATCTAACGGAGATACAATCTCTGATCCTGCCATTTTAGCCGAATTTTAAGCAGTGATAAGTGCTGCAACTTTACATTATATCATGATTCATGCTAGTTTATCTATGTTTAACCACGACTGGTAGTAATAACCACTAAGTTGGCGAACCAGAGATATGGTGATTGATAGAGCATAATTTCAACCATTGATTATGGACAGTGGCTAATAATTAACAGGTACATCGACGTAAATTGAAATGACTATCAGCATTTAACACTGTCAATACGATACCTCCATATGCTCACAGCTGTCGAATTTGTCAAGAGGTATAAGCCACGTTCTCATACCAGCTCATTAATCCAAATGATAATCGTTTATCAACTTGACAAATGGCTCATTTAACAGTCATCTCCAATTTAATCATGTTACGTGGTGGCATGCAGGGTAATAAAATTGCATACTCTAATGTTAACAAGGCTTGATGAAATAGCTAGATTTAATATCTATGCTATGTATATACAAGGCTAAGTTTTAACCCCTTTCAAGACAAACTATCAAGAGAAATCCGATATTAGATTAATAGGATATTAAGCTATGAAACTATCCTATGTAAAACAACTACTTTATTCATTAATTATAAAATTTACAAAACTATAAAATTTACAAAAACTATAGTAAGGTATCATATAAAATATACAAACTTTAAAAGTCACCATAAGTTTTATGAACTTAGGATTATTAATACCTTGCCCTCGTCTAGTTTAAACACAAGATGCATTTTATTGATTTTCTCTTGGCACATTATTTCAAATTTCTTAAGTCACATAAATTTATCTTAATGATTCAAATGAATTCATAAAAATTTATGAACCTAACTGACAGTTGTTAAAGGCCAAGTTTACCAGCGAGTTTCTTCCAGTTCCCGAAACATCATATCATTCTCCTTTGATTAAGAGTACCTTCAGAATCAATATTTTGAAGGTGCTCTTTCATAATTTTAAATTGATAAATCATATAAAGAGCTGATCTCTCTTCATTTTATTGAGAAATGAAGAGGTTGTTGCTAGCTTCCAACAGGTTAATAAGAAATAACACTTATTTTGTGAGGCTCAATATGAAAATTATATAAGTGGCTTATATGATGTGAATGTTGAAGTTTTACAATGATTTAATATATTATAACATCTTGTTTTAAGTGGAAAATTTTCCCATGTGACCTTAATTAATAATTCTAATATAATATCTTTTCAGTATTTATTGATTTGAAATTAAAAAAATTATTCCAAAGCTCATCATCATGGTTTTTAATTTGCACTTGCATGATCAATAGGACTTGAAAGAATTGGAAGATAAAGGTAAGCCAAACTTAGCGAACCAATAAGAAACATGTTATCAAAACCCAGTGCGGAACATAAGACCAGAAGAAGGGCTGAATGAAAGGTTAGATAAAGTACTGAAATGTTTATCATTTGCACAATATTGCATTTAATACATTAAAAATAACATATTAATCTTCATTTGCGCTAATTGTTTTAATTAAAGAAATACAATAAAATATATCCCTCTTTAAGGATAGTTGTATCAAATTATAGTAAATAGGAAGGAAATTAATGTAAATAAAATCATTATAAAAGACAATTATGGAGCCCAACACTCCCCCAAACCAAAGATATGGCACATCCTCATGCCATCAATTGAATTCGAAGTGATATTTCATTTATTTAAAAACTCTATTTGATCGTCAATAGTTTATAGGCAATCGTTCAACAAAACAAAGCCAACTTTATTACTGCATAAAGAAAACTAGAACTTGGAAATAAATATATATATTAATGTTATGTTATGAGTAGATCAAAACAACTAAGATTTCTTAATACATGCAATTCTTCCAACTAGTAATAGTACATGCTTATGAAGACCATATAAATTGAGACTCTCTCCCCCATAACGAAGGTATGGCACATCCTCATGCCATGAATCATATTAATACTGGGTTAAAATAGAGAACCTAAGGGTATATATAGTATATAAATCCTATAGGAAACCAGTCATCCCTGCTACTTCTCAAAGGTTTATTGTCATTTAAGTAATTATGGACAAAGTTTGCATTTCAAGTTCATTAGAAGCCTAAGTTTATGGGTCCCACTTATAGGATAGTGATATCCTAGGTATAGTATGAATTAGACAATAGGGTCTTAAGTGAAACTTACAAACATTCTCAAATGGAAGATTGATGGAGTTCATTCTCTTTAGATCAACCATGCATACCTTCCTCAAGTAGACCCACAACTACCTTTATTATCACAGAGTCATTTTCATATTTTTTTCTCTCTTTTTTTAGACTCTTTTTCTCTCTCTTTTTTTAACAAGTTGTCCTCCCTAGGAAGATTATCCTCTTTCAGCCGGGCCTATTAGTACCTCGTCAGGTTTACCTGTTCATACCATAGGCTGGTACTCACTTCCACCAAGTCTATTCAGTACCCTGGTGGGTCAATGTATTAAACTCATTTTCTATCAGAGGTTCTTGTCCCAATGTTTCCACTCCCTATAGATATTCAGCAAATAATTTTTCTTATGAAGGAGTGGTGGGGGAGAAGCTTTGAAAACCATGCTACAGGGTGGGATAATATATTGGTTGGACGACAACTAATCTTCTCTTTTTTATTATCATGGAACCAAAATAAAGGCCGCAAGAGAAATCTATTGAATCAAGGATATACACATTTGATGGATTTAGTGTAAAGTGCATGAATCCATAAGATAATGAGTGAAATGTGTCTCTAGCCCTAAAACTTGGCTCTTTGATATAGAGTTATAGTAGTGTTCCCTAGAAACTAGGAATTTTATTCACCCTTATGCTACGGTGTAGTAGAGATGCTTAAATAACATGCCCTAATAATGAAGCTAGGATGTACAAGTGACCTCTAGGTTTTAGATAGACCTTAATTTATGACAAATACCCATGATGTTTAAAGTTGGTCTTCAATAACTGGTATAATTAGAAATATGCATGTACGAAAATGAATAAAGATGTAAGATTGTTTTGGTTTAGTCATTAACATGATATTCTTCTTAGTTCTTTTATTTGAAAAAGAAAACAAAAAAAGCAAAGTTGCATTATTCCCTAAACTAAGAATGCAACATTTTATTTATATACATATTTCCCTGTCCTAAGAAGAAAGAAAACATCTTTATTCAAGTATATGAGATTTTCCAATGAAACCAAGTGCGAAGCAAAATGAGAATTGTACCTTTATCCACATATGAAAAGATTGTTGCAGTGATTACCTGAATGTGGAAGTTCAACCAACTTACTTTCTTTGCATCAACAAGTGTCGAATGAAGGAATGGTATTGTGGTTGGGTTACCTCTTGGAACTAGCTTTCGATATAGTCTTGGTACTCACCTCCCTTCACTATGTCATACATATCCTCTTCTTCCAGTTGAGCAGTTGTTTGAGCATATGATGGATCTCTTAGCTTGAATGTAGAGAAATATTTAATTTCTAGTTGATCTCCTTGGGATGTAATCCCCAATGTATCAGTTTCTTTTCCATTCTTGCAAAGAACATATTTTTTTAGTTCTTGGGACTGTGTTTTGTCTTCTATTTCAGGAGAGGTCGATAATCTCTCAACTTATATCAAGATCTTCTCTTCTTGAGAGATTGAGATCCCAACTGTTGCTAGGATTTGAGAGAGTTCTCTTGTACGAATGAGAACCTTTGAGTCCATTTGGTTGGTTGATGGGTCCTGCTTCACAGAAGCATTAGTCCTGGGTTCTTACAATACCCAAAATTTTTATGTGTTAAGAAGAAAAGACTATCTACTACTAAAATAAATTTGGAAATTTAAACACACCACACCTACATGATATTAAATTGTGAAAAGTAAACACACCCCAATCTTGCTAGAAGAATAACATACTTGCATAGGAGTAAATTGTGGGAAAGTAAACTACCTATATTTGCAAGGCACACATACATGAAATTGAACTATTGAACTATATAAAATTAAACTATCTACGTTTGCGGAAAGAAAAGTACACCTAACTATGAGAAAGTAAAATAACTATGTTTGAAAAAAGTACACTTAAGAGAAGTAAATCAAACTTTGTGTGAAGTAAACACACTTGTGCGAAAAAGAAACAATAAGCCTTTGGGGCACCCCACTATAGTGGATGCGCAGGTTCTTACCTCTCGTCTTACTGTCCTCCTTTCCCCTTGTTGTGTAATGTAAAGGGAACCTATGTACCCTTATCTACCTATACTCCCAATCCCTTCAACACCTCCCCGAAAATGGCGCCAAAATGTTGGTGAAAATATATGCTATCTAATTCAACACTTAATTGTCAACCCGAGAAGGTAGCTTGTGAGATGTAAACACTATATGTGTAGGAATGAAATCCTAAACTACCCTAGTCTAACTTATCATAGATCTGGTAATTTACTTAAAAGTGGAAAGTAAAATCTAATTTATAATGGAAAATTGAGTCACTTACGTTCATAAAGAAACTATCCTCACTTAAGTTGATAAAGAATCTATCCTATTATTTATCAAATGATACTACATACAACAATTTATTCATACACTACATATGGCACTTCATTCAAACTCTAACTAGGAATTAAATCATATGTTTCTATCAAATGTAAATCAAACTTGATTATGAATTCAAGACTAACGCTATTCCATTCTACCCTATGAACTAGAATTAAAATTGCAATGGAAAGAAATGTCTAATCTAGAAAGTAGTGCTTGGTCTGAAAACGAACTAAGTAATGAATAGAAAACTAACTAAAACTTTCAGCAAATTATCTAATTTATGCTATGAATGAGAAAAATATTCTACTTATGAAAAAGTAAAGATCTATATAAGAATGCAATTACAACTTGTTTATTCAAGAGAAAAAGTAAGATTTAAGCTATAGAATTTATAAACTAATTATTTTAAAACATAAACTATTCTATTTCTTAAGAAAATGAACTAGATACTTGATCTATGGAATTCAGCCCAATTATTTAACTATGGATTCGTAGACAACAAAGAAAACATCATTCTAAATACCAAGCATAGATAAATGCATTGCAAAATAGTAAACTAATTGAAAGAAAACTATTTAATTAATCTAATCTAATCAGCAACTAACTATGAATTGATAGAACTGAATTGAAAGACTATTCTAAAGTCTTACTATAAAGAGATAAACAAGTTGCAAGTAAATCTATTTAACTTCTTTCTATCTATCAAATTGAAATGTGTTCTATTGCAAGAAATAAAGAAAAAGTGAGCCATATGCTATGTAAGTAGAAAGAAAATACACTATTCAATCGAAGAAAATCTACTTTCTATCTATGGCTAATGAAATCAAACGGAAATGTGCTACATTAGAGGAATTTTGGGGTCTAAAATGGGCCTCCTAAGGAAAATAATAAAATAATAGTTAAAATAATAAAATAATATTGATTAATTTTTGAGGAAGAAAAAAAAAACTACTTTTTGTGTTCGTATTTTTGACATATCTCCCTGTGTTTTTACTCAAATTTCGATCGGGAGAGCTCGTTGGATGCGGAATTTGATTCCGCATCCAACGAGTACCCACACTACATAATTTTGATGGACCCTGCTACCCCAAAAACAAGAAATAACTGAAAAAACGTGATGATGATGTGTGGGAGTTCCGACTTGAACATAACCGTGGGGTTGATCATTGGGTCCCCCCCACAAGAAGGTTATAAAATCCTACCCCACCAATAGATATAGTGGCTGTAATATATGCTTCACTCCCACAGAACAGTAAAGAGCCCCCAGTCCTAATGTTCTGATAGCTCTCCTCGGGATGGGATATTTTAAGAGAGCACACATCACATCTTGGGCTACCATTATACAACATATTTATCAGTAGACAAACTATGGATGAATTACGAAGTGCTTGCTGGATGGTAGGGTGGCTTCCACTACCAAATCATTCCATGCCATTACTTTTTAGTTCCTGCGTGGTACCCAATCCAAGGTCTGTCGAGGGTTTCACTACTGATAGAATATAAAAACAACCCTGCCTGCCGGGTTCTCTTAAAATGGGGTATCGTGAAGGTCCGGAGGGCTTGTCCTTTTGAGGGCAAGGACACGCTTGCTTCCTTGCTTGGCTGGTTCAATCCCGTCATATCCTTTTCGTCCCCTCGAGATGTTACTTTCTATAGCTCCGGTAGATTTCCATTGTTTGTATCTCTTCGTTATATGCCCGGGAATATAGTAGTTATGTTATCCCCCGCTTATCTGTAAATGAGTAGAGAAGTGTTGTTTTCCCATCAATATCACTATATATACAATACGTGATCCCCCAAAAAACCCAACGGAAGGATAGATATGCTATCCACCATACGAGTTGTGACTGCCAATTGTTTTATGATCTAAGGGTAACTACGGATGACTGCCATGCCAGGAGTAGACTCTTGGGGAGTAGAAGGAGTATATATATATAGGTTTTTTTGTGCATGGGATGATGGCTATGTAGGTAGAAAGCATTTATAAAGGATGAAGGTATGAATTGATGGTTATTGAAATACAATGTAAATGTAGGTGGTTATACACAATATTATTATTGTAAGAAGCATCCAAAAATTCTTATGATGTTTGTGGAGTCAGCACCTGATGGACTATAAAATCATAAAGATACTAAAACTAGAGGGATAATAGAGAAGCGGCATTACTGAATAGAAAGGACTAATTCTGAGCTCTTCATATGGGCTTTTTAGGCTGAACCTCACTTTCATATATGAAGGTTTTGTGGCAGGTGTATTTCATGGTGACTGCGGCGTGTGTAAGCCCACCTACTCTTATGGGAGACCCCTCAATGCGAATAGTAATAAGTAAGTAGAAGAATCCCACCCAAGTAAATAATGGACTAAGTTGGTAGGCAAGCCCGACAAGTAATGGATTATTTATTGACTGTCTCCCGAAGAAGGCAAGGTAGTTGTAAATAAGAAGTATTGAAGCAGTAGGAAGGGGTAGAGGGGTCCGTCAAAAGTATGCAGTGTGGGTACTCGTTGGATGCGGAATAAAATTCCGCATCCAACGATCTCTCTCGATCGAAATTTGAGTAAAAACACAATGAGATATGTCGAAAATACGAACAAAAAAGTAGTTTTTTTTAATGACAAATATGTCAATTCAACCATTATGGTTGACTTATTTTATTGAAATTCTATTGGTTCTTGAATTCCAACTCACAAAAACTTATTTTGGCACATTTTCTTATAAGGCCCATTTTAGACCCCAAATTTCCTCTAATGCTAAGTCTACTTCCTAACACTATCTCTATCTATTGACATAATTCTAGAGATGAAGTGCAAGTCTATGGTGACAAAAAAAAATGAAATCAATCAAAAAAAGAGCAAATGTAGTTCTGAATTCCACCTATGGTACTATGAAAATTAAACTAATCGCTACATCTATCGTGATAGAAAAAAAAAAACATAAAAGGAATGAGAAAGGGAAGAATGCATGGAAAGCAACATGGATCTAGAAACGTGATGACAAAACAAACAGGTCTATTTGGACTCATGTTTCTCCACGCATGTTAAGTAATTTTGGAAATTGTCATTGGTTAGGAGTAAATGAGCCTGCTTGGGAAGTGGATTTTGAATAGTTTCCCCATATTTCTTACGTTTGTACACAAGCTTCACTTGAAATTTGTCTCCTGATAGAAAACATGAACATAGTTGTAAATGAAACAAACTATAAACATGAGAAGAAAGATGGGAAGAGGAAAGGATGCAAAGGTGTGATGGTCAAAATCGTAATGGAAATTGAAATGGACAAAAATGTAGAGTTAGTTTTTAAAGGGGAAAAGCAATGAGCTGTAAATACCTACACTGAGAAAAACATGAATACTAGAGACTAAATGACAAACACTAAAGCGACAGGATAGAAATAAAGCAAGAAGGAAATGTCAGTAAAATAAGAATGAAAATACCTACACAGATCTCTGCAAACTATAAATTAATTAAGCTAATCAACAAAATTGAATCTAATCTAAACTACAAACTACCCATGCTTCCTACATTGCTTCATTTAAGCATCAACACATTCTCCTTATATCCTGGGTAAACAAATAGGTTATGTTATAAATCATAAAACATGGCATAAAAGACATATCACATGAGGAATTATTGAATAATTCAACGCATTAAAAAAGTATTATGTATAAAATATAATAAATAAAGTAATACGTGTTACCTATTTTAATGTTTTAAAGCCAAACCTTTCACAAGCTTTACGTATTACAAGCCTTTAAGGAGTAAATAATGTAATACATAAAGCTTGACAATCAAGGATAAATTAAGTCTTTTGCCAACGTTACGTAATAATACAATATATATTATATAAAATAACCAAATCTTTTATATAGAAAAGTAAAAAAAAAATATAGCTATCTTTTCAACTTTTGAATTTAAATTTAAATTACCAAATCTTTGGTTAAGGTTGATAAGAAAAAACACCTACTTTGTGAGGTCAAATATGAAAATTATATAAGTGGCTTATATGATGTGAATGTTAAAGTTTTACAATGATTTAATATATTATAATATTTTGTTTTAAGTGGAAACTTTCCCATATGACCTTAATTAATAATTCTAATATAATATCTTTTCAGTTATTTATTTATTTGAAATTAAAAAATATTCCAAATTTCATCATCATGGTTTTTAATTTGCACTTGCATGATCAACAGGACTTGAAAGAATCAGAAGATAAAGGTAAGCCAAACTTAGTGAACTAATAAGAAACATGTTATCAAAACCCAGTGCAGAACTTAGGACCGGAAGAAGCAATGAATGAAAGGTTAGATGAAGTACCAAAATGTTTATCATTTGCACAATATTGTGTTTAATACATTGAAAATAACATATTAAGATTCATTTACGTCAAGTGTTTTAATTCATGAAATGAAGTAAAAGATGGCCCTATTTAAGGATAGTTGTATCAAATTATAGTAAATAGGTAGGAAATTAATGTAAAGAAAATGATTATAAAAGACAATTCTAGAGCCCTACAACAGCTTGTATGATTTTTTCATCCCATTTGAGCCTTGATGGTGACTCATCTACAACAATGTCATCTACAGCCATATGATTATCGGAGATATCAGAAAATACAGAGCATGAATCATCACTTACTTCATCAAGGTGTTGGGGAGAAGAGCATTCCCTTGGTGCAAGCTCAAAATCTGGTATTGGTTCCTCTTCAAATTGCACACTCCTCTCAATGAAAGTATTGAGTGTGGATGTTTCAAAGAGTTTGTAAAATTTTGTATCTTCACCATAACCAACCATGATGTATTCCTTTCTTTTTGATTGCAAGGCCTTCCTATTTTCAGAAGGAATTCGAGCCCATGCTCTTGATTGAAAAATCCTGAAATTTGAGACATTTGGTTTATGGCCAAACCATGCCTCTTAGGGATTTTTTCCTTTGAATGATTTGTGGAATTCCATGTTCTGTATATGTGCAGAAAAATTAATATATTCAACCCATATCTTGGGACTTATATCCCTTTCCTCAATAATGCATGTGCCCATCTCCTTGAGAGATCTATTTTTTCTCTCTGCCACACCATTTTGTTGTGGTGTGTAGGAAGTTGAATGTTGCATTTTAATGCCACGCTCCTCACAGTGTTTCTGCATATTTTTGTTGACATAATGATTCTCATTATCAGTCCTAATTATTTTAATCCTATTCCCACTTTGATTATCTACTAAGGCATTCCAAATATTCAATTGCTAAAAAACTTCAGATTTCAATTTAAGGAAGTACACCCAGTAGAATCTCGAGTAGTCATCAATGAATGTGAGTACATACCTTGATTCACCATAGGATGGAGTGGTCACAGGAACAATCATATATGAATGTATCAACCCAAGTGGTTGTGTGGATCTCCTTTCCTTCCCGTTCTCATAGCTTCACCCTGGATGTTTCCCAACTACACACCCAATGCAAGCTCCATTTGATGATTTGATTTGAGGAAGTCCTTCCACCATCTCATCTCTATGTAGTGACTTTAGGTATTTATAGTTCATATGTCCAAACCTATCATTTCATAGCTTGGAAGTTTCACTAGCATGTGAGAGGAGAACTTGGTCATTAGAACTAGGGAGGAAATTCGAAAACTTGTACATCCTCTCTCGGTAGTCTGTATACCCAATTGCCACAACTTGGTTTGATGAGATTTATGCAATCTCTACCAAGTTAGGAGTGAATGTCACTCTCTTTTCTTCTCCTATATGGGTCATTTGAGAGATTGAAAACAAATTTGTTGCCAATTTTGGTGAATATAGCACATCACTGAAGTGACCATACTCCAAATCAATCCTACCAATTCCCTTGGTATGGATTTCAGAGTCATCTCCCATTTGAATTGTTGGGCCAACATTCGAATGCATGGAGGATAAGAGATGTCTTGAGGAAACCATGTGTCTAGAATCCCATGAATGAATGATGAAAGTTGAGGAATTAGAGGTTCTTTCTACCAAGGAATGTCATTTCTCCTTGTTGTCTGAACCAGAGGTGCCATCTTTCTTCCTTGTTCCATCTGGGACATGGATGTTATTTTTCTCCAGCAGCTATGCGATATGGAAAATGGTTTTATTCATGGATGATATCTCTAGGCTCCATAAATTTTGGAAATATATTCATTTTTTTCTATTTCCCCTTCTTGTCCTTCTCCTTGGGAGGATTCAAAGCCCCATCACTAGATTTGGGTTTTTCTGATTTCCTCTTCTCTGGCTGCTTCAAATTCTTTGCCTCCTGCTTTCCCTTGGAGTAATTTGAAACACCCATGGACAAAGCTTTATATTTATCCTTGATGGTTCCAATTTGAACTATATTATATTTCTCTCGGGTGAGGGATTCAATGAAGCTATCTATTGTTGGCATTTTCCAGTTTTGAAGTGTCAATTTGTCAGAATGAAATGTGCTTACAAACACTAAAAATTATGGTCCTGAATTTGAAAGGATGGATAGTATCAACTAATCCTATTTATTCTCAATCCCACATTGCTTTAGATGAATCACTAGAGACTTTAAATTAGTGAAGAACTCCTAGATAGTCTCAAAATTCCCTGGGCTTAGTCTTATGAGCTTAGTCTCAAGCTGGTGTCCTCTCAGTTCGTCGGTTTTCCCAAAGAGTGATTCTAGATTTACCCAAACCTCATTTGGGGTTATTAAAATTTATATATGAATAAATATATCTCTTGAAATACTCAAGCATAATAATCCATAGGATTCATCAAGTCTATTGAAGTACTTGGCTTTCTCTATAACAAAGTTTGCCTCCACCGCTGTGCCCATGGTAACTCTGTAGAGACCCCGGGATCTCAATTGAATAACCATTTATGCATTTCAATTGAAGAAATTGAGGGGGTAATAAATATGTGGGTTTATTCCATTTATTCCTATGCTAATGGTGAGAATTTTTGCTGAATGTCTTGCAAAAACACTCAATTTTATCTAGGATTTCTCTAAAAAATGCAGCTCAAACGCTCAATATGATATGAAACTAACTAAAATTCACTAAGATATGATACTATGTGAGAATTTATATGTACAAAAATATCTAGGAGCCTTAGATAAACTCACAAATCAAATTTCATGCAAAACCAACAAAAAACCATTAAAAGAGAACAATTTTACCCATGCAATGTGAACTGAAACTAGATATTATTTGATTGTATACAATGTGATTATGTTATTAAAAATTTTATATTACATTTGAAGTGGTTCATGAGGCTTGGGAAGCCCAAAATGACTGTACATGTGAAATTGGCCAAATTGGTCTCAATTCCCCCTAGGTCGATGAAACTCGCTCCAACTCAGTACAAATGGCCAAAAATAGCTATGTGGACCTAGAGGAAGTGACTTGGAGCAATCATGAATCCTTGGAATGCATGGGTGTGCAAAATAAGGTGAGTGAGAAGCTCCAGGTGCCATTAAATGCTTCAAAATAGTCCAAAATTGGACAAAATCCACCTCTAGCATTCAAAGTCAACCAAAATGTCCAATTCAATAAATGTGAGCACACTAGCAATGATGAGGGTGCACATTTGGAATTTGTACTAAGTTGGAGTGCTCATGTAGGTGTGAAATCCCCAATTTAATTGGTTTTTATGCCCAATTAAGCTACCTAAGTCAAAACCATAGTGTATTAATGTACACATGCAATAAAATTGACTAGGGACTTAGAATAAGGTACTAAGTGGTTGGATTACTGTTCTAACACAATATATTTTCTAAATATTAGATATGTACCATTTGACTTAATTGGATGTGAGGTTGCATGCATTATATATGTTGTGATCCTTACATTCCTTGATTTATTTGTTTAAATCATCACAACTATAGGTCTAAAGGAGATATAATTGCATTGGTTTATAGTTTAAACACTTTTGAAATTATATCATAATTTTAAAATGAATATGTGTACATTCATTTCAAGCAAGTTTCCATACCAAAAAATTTACAAAAACATCAATGAAATTCAAGATGAGTTAGAGGTTAAGTTTTATAATAATTAAACCCAATTTTTTTTAGTTAATTAAACAATTACCTTAACTGAAAGAAAGATAAGTTAACTTAAGGTCCTAGTCTAGAAACATAAGATTACTAGTTGACTAGCTTTACCTTATCCACAGAAAAATTGGAATAAAGAAATAAAAGATTGAATCTACAGGAAGGAACAATTACTAATTTTGGTAGTCAATAAAGTAGACAAAATAAGCCCAGAATCAGGATCAAAGCGCTCCTAGGGTATATATGACAAGTGTTGATCATGTGGTGCAAGTGGATGCCAACTACCTAGGTTAATGTGTAGGAAATTAATACAAAATTAATTAAATATTTTATCCTAACTTATGAAGTGGGTTTATTATATTCCCACAACCCCCTTCAAGTATGACTTTATGATGTTTATTTAAAAAATATAGGTGTATATAGGGTCCAACAACAAGATTATGCTCACCCTTTACAATTATTCATGTCCAAAAAAGTGAGGAAATATGCAAAAACACATGGGGAGAATCCTCCCTCAAGAAAGGACAAGGTACAAAATTTGAATAACATGTCTTCAATAGGTCTTTATCTTCACTTGAATGAGCTGAATGAATTGATTTTGGTGAGAGAATTTGATAAATAAATCATGAAATCCATGATCATGCACCTAGAATATGCAAGAAAGAAGATATGAATGCTTCTTGCTGATAACAAACTCTGATCTTCAAACACAATCTGAAATTGGAAAGATATGTGTGACTAATCCTTCCCAGAGAGTACACAAATTAAGACAATCAATAACACAATCAATTCCTTTTATAGCTGCAAAATTGTGATGTGAACCACATATGTTTCTTCCAATATGATGTAGCCCCTTATCAAATCTTATATGAGGCTGAAAATGCCATGATATATTAGAAACGTTAGCATATGGAACAAAAAACAAAGGCTTCAATGACTCCATGAGGATATAGGGATAGACCAGGAAAAGTATGAACACATGGGAAAAACTAATGAGTGTAAAATTATGAATGATAAATGTTTCAAGGAATTCAACAACTGGTGTGGACACCGCTTGTTCCTTTATCTTGTATGATGCAAGTGTATAACAAAAGAAACACAGCAGCATATTATTTCCCTAGATAATCAATTCGATCAACATGAAACTAAAATCATACCTCAGATCTGACTATTCTTTGTCCTCATTCCAAAGTCCTTTCAATATTCGGTATCTGCAAAACAGATCAAAAGACAAAAACATGAGATGAGAGTATCATGTAAAATTAGTCATCTTTTTTAGTGATCAAGGAGTGTAACAACATTTAACTGATATTAACACACATTAAATATGGGAAATGGGAACACTTTTGTATTAATAATAAATGAGAGTAAAGTTACAACCATAAAGCCTTGATGTTCCTAGCTTTATCCTCTACAAAAGATCTACAATCCTTCACACTTACAACAATCCCTTCACACATAAGCTCACTCTATATTTCCACTAAACCAGATCTCAGTCCAACAACATAAGGCTAATTTCATTGGTCTCCCCTCACTCACTCCATGAATGATTCATTTATAGTCCAAATTACATGAGATTCACTTGGGGAATGGATAAGAGGTGATCCCAACAGGTGAGGAAGGTGAATGCCACCTCTCCGTTGCTAGTAGAAACAAATTCCATGGATGCTTTCACAAGAAAGCTTCTAGAATATTTTTTTATGTTTTAGGTTGATCAATGCACTCTACTTCAGGTGAAACAACATTGGTGCTTTTTACTCACAAAGGAAAGGATCCAATGACACATGCTGCTAAAAGACAGACATAAACCAACACATTTTGATGCATTGGATAGAGCAACGGCGATGTTCTGTTATAAGTGAAAAACAACATTGATCATTCTAGGGTTGGAAAAAAGTCACCAAAGGAATCTGAGGCTATGCTTTCTGAAGGGTCATTAGACATTGGTGGATTTTTTAGGTGCAGTAGAATGCCCCCCAAAGAATGAGGCTAGAAGGAAGTGTGTTGTTGTAATTGTAACTTCGAAATGTATTCACTTGTATTTCCTATTTATTGTAACCCAATGTTCATTTCAGGATGTATTGTAATGTATTTGAGTCATGTCATACCCCAATGTTTATTCTAGGAAGTTTCTATAATGAGAAAGTCATGTCAAGTCATTGTGGGTAACCCTCCTATTGCTCAAGGGTTAAAGTCCCCACAGTTGTGGGGACCTTGGGTTATTAGACTATCCTAGTGAAGTCAAACCTAGGTGAGTCATTGTAAGTCAGGGAAATAGTCCCCACCATTATGTTACCCTCCTATTGGTCGGAGGAGGCAAAGTCCCCACAAGTGGTGGGGCATTAGGGTTATTAGACACTCCTAGAGATGTCAGCTCTAGTAAGTAATTGTTAAGTGAGGCCAACATGTTGGAGTGGGTTCAAAGTGAACGGAATAATATAAATAGAGAGTGAGAGCATATCTATTTATCACACTCCTACACACACACTCACTCATTGGGGCGCATTAGTGAGAGAAGTGAAGCTCTCTCAATGTGAGAGAGAGAGGCTGCTGTTATTGGGAGATCATCTTACTGTTTTCCAATTTTACCTTTGGTGTTGATTCTATCTCTGAGGAAGTTGTAGGGTTTTCTCCTTTATGGTTTCCTCGAGGTAAATTATTTGTGTCTCTTGTCTCTTGTGTTGTGCTTATGTTTTATTGCTGTGCTTTCTATTCTCTCAGTTAAAAGATCCTAAGATCATAATGCTAGCTTGACTGATAAAAATATAACATGAAATCAGAGCTAACCTGAGAAGAAGACATTGTGTAGCTGTAGAAGCTAGGGATTCTTACTTTTTCTGTCTCTCTCCATAATCCATCAACAAAAGTATGCTAGACTGACTCTCCATTGAAGGACGCATCTTTTTGTCGAAGCGGAATTCGATTCCAAGCATTTTCAGTTTTCGATGCAGAAATTAGGGCTTTCTACAGAAGAGGAATTTTTGAGTGAGCCCAGCATAGGTTTTTTCTCCTCATAAAAATCTAAGTTTAGAGACCTGGATGAATATTTTTGGTTAGGTGAAACTCTGGGAAAGTCAAACCCTAGTTTGACCTCGAGCTAGAAAAACCCTAAATACTAAAACTGCTAAGTTTTGGTACATTCGCTATATCCTGATATTGGAGAAGGATAAGGTGCTGAAAATTTCCGATGCCAAATAAAAATTTTTGACTAACACTGTGTCCAAAATTCATCCTCAGATTCACTATATTCTGGGAGATATGATCCCTCCAAGTTAGGGTTCCAGCCTCTTCCAGAATTCATCCATAAATAGGACACCTAGGGAGAATTGATACATATTGGGGTACAGAGGTCCAAATGGAATTCCTAAAGATTTTCCATAAAGGGAATGGAATTTAATTTCAGTGGTCCAAGTTTCAGACTCAGAAGATGAACCAGTGACACGTTTCAGTCTATACAACTTCACTGTTTTGAACAGTCCTGTAACAGGTCACCTAGGGAAAAGGATCATAAATACAAATTAGTGAAACCAATTCTAATGAAAGATATGGTGTTGGATCAAGAACATGCGAGGTTACCTTATTGATAAATTTTAGACATCAAGGAGCCATAATTTCAGAGATATCATACAAACAGTGATAGGAATTTCTGGAGAAGAAATTTGAAAACTAGGGCTTCCTGTTCCGGGAGCTTCCCTCCACTGTTTTCAGAAAAGGAGTACATTGGACAGCTCCATTTGAAGAGATATATTTTTCTATCCAATCATATCTGAAAGATTCTAAGTTTTTAAAATAAGGGTTTCTATGATAAACCCTAGATCATCTAGCTCCGAAATAAGGACGAACACCTCAAATCGGTAAGATCTAATCTTTTGCTATTTCCATTTGAGGTTCTCATTTCAAAGTGATCTATCACATCAGCTTGATGATAAGCTTGGTGAAGTTGACAAATTCCAAGCATGGAATTATATGATCTCTCTAAAGAAAATGAATTGGACACCTACATGAGTAGAAAGGTTCCAGTTCCAGAGGGAGATGAGGCTAGAAGCATTACACAAGAAGAACTTGGTCAAGGCCAAGAAGATCATTGTTGATTCAATCACAGATCAATTTGTACCACAAGTGTATTCCCTAAAGACACCTAAGATGTTTGATTCCTTGACCAAGATATTTGTAGGGAATAACATACATCAGAATATGACCTTAAGAAACCAGTCGAAGAATGTGAAGATCCAAAATGCAGATACCATGTAGCCATAAGGGTCTCTCAAATCAAAGAACAACTTGAAGCGATAAAAGAAGAAGTGAAGAATGTAGAAGTGGTGATGGCCACCTTGAATGGCCTCCCAGGATCACGGGATTCATTCATTCAAGGAATGTGTGCCAGAAGGAAGTGACTACTTTCAGTGGACTTTGGAAAGAAGAGGAAGCTCAACTCATAAGAAGAGAAGAGAAGATGGAAGCAACTGAAGATCAAGCTCTCACCTTCCAAAGAAGATACCTCAAGCGATGAGGAATATGAAGAACTCAAATCTTGAAGAAACTCTTATCCACATTAGAATTTGGATACAAAAAAATGCTATTATGAATGAAGAAGATGATGAAGCTAAAGGCTCAATAAGGAGTCTACCCATCAAACAAATAAAGATAAGTATTCAATTTTCATTTCATTGTTTTGTTATGCATTTGTTTATATTCATCTAATGTATTATGCATGATAGAATGTTTGCATTAATGATAGTATACTACTAATATGCACGTGATGGGTAAGTATCTCATGGTTCTATACAACTCTCCATTGCTACTTATCTAGAATGAAACCTCTTTGCCGACATATTGAATTAGTGCACAATCTCAATGTTGTCCTGGTAGAGATGGAAGGCATCTAGAAACGTTTCCGTGATATATGGATGAAAGTTGTATTGGCTAAAGTAGTTGCATGATCATATATTTATGCATAATAATTTGCCAGTATGAATATTCCTTATGAAATGTTTCTAACCATACAAATGCATTTTACTTGTAGGAAATATCGCATACATAATCACCTATAAGCAAAGAAGAATGAAGACTTGTTCCGAAGAACAAGTGACGACAGTTCAAATACAAAGAATAATATGACGAGTGCAGTGACATGATTGATGCAGAATTTTCTAGCCACCAAGAAGAAAGGGAAGGCCAGTTCAAGAAGAATGATGTCTAGGATGCAGTATTGAGACCTGAAGAGAACTTCATAGTTCCATCATGCAGTAGATGGAAACATCGTGGGATACAAAGCAATATTCGTAGCACGTGGCTTCTCACGAAAAGAAGGCCTAGACTACGAAGAGACATTTGCAGCCAGTAAGAGTTTAAACACATATATGATGAGCTTGATGAAGATCTTAACCTTTGCTACAAGGTTGAAGATACAATTCTATACACTAGATGGTCACATAGAATATTAGTAGCATAGGAAGCTACTTGTTACTCTAGTATAGAATGTTTAAGTGCATAGAGTATGGAAGACAGAGGGAGTATGATGCTCCACTTCAGAGGGAGTGACTGTAAAAGATCTAAGGTTTGACATGGTACGACATGATGGATAGATTACTGAGGACTCTAGGATTTACTGAGAGTAAATTAGATTCCAACCTTTGCTTCAAGGTTGAATGTGAAAGACCAGTGATGCTCCTATTATGTGTCGATGAACTACTTTCTAGGTATGGAGGTGTGGAAGACTATAGATGGCTTCTTCCTTGGACAAGGGAAGTATGCAGTAGAGATCCTGAAGAGGTTTGGGATGATGGAATGCAAGGCTATGGCCACACCTATGGTATCGAACCTGAATCTCTTGAATGATGCTTCATCAAAGTTGGTTGATGCTATGATGTATCGTCAGATGATTGGGTCCTTGATGTACCTGATGAACACGAGACCAGATATTTTCTTTGTTGTGAACACCTTGAGCCAATTCCTGACAGATTTGAGACATGTTCACTTGATTACTATAAAGCATGTTCTGAGGTACCTAATGGGTACAGTTGATTATGGGATCAAATACGATGTGAATCAGAAGATTAACCTAGAAGGTTATGTTGATTCAGATTGGGCAGGCAGTGCTATTGATAGGAAGAACACCTCAGGGTGTTGCTTCAGTATGGGATCAGGTGTGATCTCTTGGTTTAGTAGGAAGCAATCCTGTGTGGCACTTAGTACAGCTGAAGCAGAGTATGTTGTAGCTTGTTCAACTAGTTGTGAGGCAGTATGGTTACAGAAGCTACTGTCAGATTTATTTGATCTTTAGTTGGATGCTACTTGTATAAATTGTGACAACCAGAGTTGCATAAAGTTGTCAGAGAATCTAGTGTTCCATGACAAGTCGAAGCATATTGAGATGAAGTACCACTATATCAGGGATATGGTGCAGAGGGGAGTAGTGAAGCTCTAGTATGTTGCGACGGAGGAACATATAGCTGATGTATTGACAAATCCATTGGCTAGGGTGAAGTTCAAGTATTTCAGGGAGAAGCTTGGTGTTCTCTAGATAGAGGTTTCCTCCAAGGGAAATTGGTGAGTCCCATAGCCATTCTAACGAGTAGGTCAGATATAAGGGCTGAGCCAATCTTTCATTGTGAGAGGATTGGTTCCTTCCATGTTAGTAATTAGTGCTGAGATCCATAGCCATTCTGACGAGTAGGTCAGATATAAGGGCTGATCCATTCTGTCATGGTGAGAGGATTGGTTCCTTCCATGTCAGATATGAGTGCTAAGATCCATATCCATTCTGACAAGTAGGTCAGATATAAGGGCTGAGCCATTCTATCATGGTGAGAGGATTGCTTCCTTCCATGTCAGATATGAGTGCTGGCCATTCTGTTGAGTAGGACAGATGTAAGGGAAATTGCCATTCTTTGAATGGAGCTGCCTAGTGAGGTACCAGGAGAACTCAGTCTAGGACTGAGTAGACATTCTGATGTGATAGAGGGATGTGTTCCCACTTGATCAGATGTAAGGGCTGAACCATTCTATCATGGCTAAAGGATTAAGTTCCTTCCATGTCAGATGTGAGTGTTGGCCATTCCGACGAGCAGGTCGGATGTAAGGGAAACATCCATTCTCTAGGATAATGGAGGCACCTGGTCAGTTACCAGGTAGCTCAGTCGAGGAGGACTGGGGGCTATTCTGATGTGACTATAGGATTGGTTCGTACAAGATCAGATATGAGTGCAGAGCCCTTCCATCATTGTGAGCAGGATGTGTTCCCTGCTGGATGGATGTAAGTGCAGAGCCTTTTCATCATTTTGAGCAGGATGTGTTCCTGCCAGGATGAATGTAAGTGCAGATTCATCATTGTGAGTAGGATGTGTTCCATCCTGGATGAGAGTCTTTCATCATTGTGAGCAGGAAGTGGTTTCGGCCTGGGTGGAAGAACAGAGTTCTTCCATCATTGTGAGTAGGATGTGGTTTCGGCCTAGATGACAGTGAGGAAATATTCCATCATTGTGAGTAGGATGTGTTCCAACCTGGTTGGAAGTGCAGAACTCTTCCATCATTGTGAGTAGGATGTGTTCCATCCTGGATGGATGTGAGTACTGTGCCTTTCTGACGAGTAGGTTAGATGTAAGTGCTGAATCCTTTTCACAGATGATAGTGATGTCCTATCATGCTAATGAACATGAGTGTTGGGCCTTTCCGATGTGATTGTAGGATCCTACATGATCAGATGTGAGTGTTGGGCATGCCTTTCTGATGAGTAGGTCAGATGTAAGTGCTGGGTGGGCCATTATGATGAGTAGGTTAGATATAAGCACTGAAGAAGACCTACATGATGGCTAGGCCTATAACCAGCATGAAAAAGGGCTGGCTCTGTAGAACTTCCTGTGATGAGAAGAATCATGAGATAGCACCCGTGATGATCCAGATCTAGTGAATATGATCCAGTAGTGATGATCCATATCCAGTGATGATGATCCAAATCGAGTGATGATATAGATTCAGTGATGATAATCCATATCGAGTGATGATCCAGATCCATATGAAGATGACTTGAAGACAAAGGTGAAGAGGACCCAACGATGACCCAGATGATACAGAGAAGAAGACTTGTGCTGATAAATTGTGTCGAGGGAATACCTTCCTAGTTAAGAGGGAGTGTTGATGTAATTGTAACTTCAAAATGTATTCACTTTTATTTCTTATCTATTGTAACCCAATGTTCATTCCAGGATGTATTGTAATGTATTTGAGTCATGTCATACCCCAATGTTTATTCTGGGAAGTTTCTATAATGAGAAAGTCATGTCAAGTCATTGTGGGTAACCCTCCTATTGGTCAAGGGTTAAAGTCCCCACAGTTGTGGGGCCCTTGGGTTATTAGACTACCATAGTGAATTCGACCCTAGGTGAGTCATTGTAAGTCGGGGAAATAGTCCCTACCATTATGTTACCCTCCTATTGTTCTGAGGAGGCAAAGTCCCCACAAGTGGTGGGGCACTAGGGTTATTAGACACTCCTAGATATGTCAGCTCTAGCAAGTAATTGTTAAGTGAGGTTGACCATGTTGGAGTGGGTTCCAAGTGAATGGAAGAATATAAATAGAGAGTGAGAGCCTCTCTATTTATCATACTCATACACACACAATCACTCATTGGGGCGCATGAGTGAGAGAAGAGAAGCTCTCTCAGTGAGAGAGAGAGAGACTGCTGCTATCAGGAGATCATCTTACTATTTTTTGGTTTTACCTTTGGTGTTGATTCTATCTATGAGGAAGTTGTGGGGTTTTCTCCTTTATGGTTTCCCCGAGGAAAATTCTTTGTGTCTCTTTTCTCTTGTGTTGTGCTTGTTATTCTCTCAGTTAAAAGATCCTAAGATCATAATGCTAGCTTGAATGATAAAAATCTATCAAAGTGATAGATGAAATACTTTGTTAGACATCAATGTGGTATTAGAGGAAATAAGAGATGAGATTTACAACTGACATAAGACCAATAAATAACTTGTCTAACCTCGACCATGGATGCGGTCCAATACACATCAGATCCATGTTGATGACCATGTCATGGCTACTAATAATACACTATAGATCCATGATCAAATGACATAGAGAGTAGAACATGGCTACGGAAGATACAAAGTAAATCCATTTTATCCGAACCCAGTATGGACATAGCCACCAAACATACAATGTGGATCCATGTCATGACTCAAAATAATATTCCATTGCAACCTGAGGATACGAAATTATGTTTATGAATCCTAACTGCTTAGGATCTTCATTCCAATCCCCAACTGATACGATTGTAACCATGTGAATAGATGTCTTGACGTTGAACATGGCAGAAACCACTTGATTAGCAGTCATTGATGTAAACAATTAAAAAGTACGAGGGAAATCACCATTAATGTCAATGATTCCCAAGGTATATCAGTACATTCTCCCAAGTGTGAATAGATGTTTTGATATTGAACACTTGATAGAATATTTCAATCAAAGTTCATTGATGAAAACCTACTAATGAAAGTGAGGAAACCTACCATTGAATCATGCAGGCTTCAAGGTACTTGACTAGGTTTGTAATTCTAATTCCTGGATGATGAGCCGAAGTTGACAAGAATAGACTTGTTAAAGGAGGGCCATGATGTTTCCCCCATCATCGACACAAAACATGGAACAAAATGTGATTTTTGAAGTGATGAGATAACCATGAAATTGAATATGACATGATCAAATTGGTAAGAAGGTAAAGTTACTGATAAGTTGAATTTTGAAAGAGACATTTGAACAATTTGCAGCATGACACATGACTTGGAAGAATTGACTTGATGAGACTGAAACCTGGTGTAATGCAAGGAATATGACGAAGAATTCTTAATTTGAATTGACTCAAAGGAGTCAAGTGACTCACGAAAGTGGATCGACTCAGAGACAAACTGAAAACCGAATTGTTCTGATATGCAAATGAAGACAGGTGCCATGTTCAAAGGTGGACTGTTAACTGCCATAAATACAAATGAAAAACATTCTCCTTTCCCTTAATTTCCCTATATTGAAGGATGAGTTCCTCTTTTCTTTTTAACCAATTCAAAGAGGGTAATAAACACTCATTATATCTCATCAAGTGATTAGTCCATTCTCACATGTTTTACGAACCTGCGAAAGGAGGGGTTCGTTCCCAGATAGGGTCCTTCATCATTTAATTTCATGAGTTCGATGAAAGTGAAATAAGTATGATTCCTATTTAGAGAGTCTGAATGAAGACAAAAGGAGACTCCAAAAGGTCCTTTTTCATAAATAGCCCCAATCGGTCTGAAAAAGAGATAAACTACTACTGACTAGTTGACCGTTCAGATACTTTTACATGCGTGAACATAACAAGTTAGCTTGGAAATATTTTTGTGTTTTTAAGGAGACTGAAAAGAGATTAAATATAACTCCGTAACAGGTTCTCTTTTTCATAATCTAGTTTTTATGAGTCTGAAAAAGCAGCAAAAGTGGACTCTACACTCTTTTACTGCTTGTTTAATGAGGATGTGAAAAATGTAAAAGATGCTTGGTACTTTTTCATTTCCACTCTAAGCATGAAAGAGACAAAAAGAGCTTAAATCATAGCCACGATCCATATAGATTTGACTTGGAAGCTTAAACAACACATTAAAGCCAACTTCATTATAAAACTTATAAAACAAATAATAAAAACCCACATTATTAAATTAATTTTGGAATTAAAAATAATTCTAAAAAAAGGACCAAAATTGCTATAAATAGGAGATAATAGTAAAAATTTCTTACCATTGTTGTTTTTACTATTTGAAGAAATTGGAGTTGGAGGAAAAGGAGGAAAGCTTCTCTTGGTGATTGCGGGTGCTACGGTCCACCGTTTCTCAAACTGCTTGGAGGAGAGTTCCAAGACCATTTTTTTCATTATCACAGTGATGTTTTTTTGTTTTTGACTAGAGATTGAGGGTTTTTGGGGTGTTTTACAAACCCAAAATGCACGCTGGGAGGCGTTGATTTTTACCCACGATGAGCGCGATGGCACTCTGTCGCGTTGGTATAGGTGCATCGTAGGCACTCTGTCCACAACTAGCAAGAGATACTAAGCTCACTGCTCTGTAGTGATGAGATAGAGGCACTGTAGGCACTATGTCTGCATCCAGTAGAAGTGTTGGGCACTCTGTCTATGTAGGGAAACAATGTCGCAACTACGTTTTTCCCAAAAACTATCCCCTCCATCCATCATTTTTTTGTGTGTGTTTCCTTCATCTACGATGTGAGTTCTAATGCATGTTTGAAATGTCTTACAGGTGAAAAAAAACATCCACACCATGGTAATATGGAAGGATCGTGAGCATGAACCAACAGATTTCCAATATGTTAGTGAGGCAGCCACTATAGAGGCCCTGCTAAACTGTGGTTTACTTAAATACCTCAGGGTTCCAGACATGAAAGCCTATGTATGCCTCTTGGAGTATATAATCGATATGTGGGACCCCTATCAGCAACATTTTGTAGTTGGGACCCAAACCCTCACTATTGACATTGACGACATCTACTTCTTGACTGGGCTCTCTCGGAGAGGGAGACAAGTGGTTCTATCCATCCCACGGGGTGGTGTGTTTTCTTTGGATGATATGATTGATAGATACTGTGCACTAGGAACACATGCCCAATCCGAGAAGCTCCCTAACAACCAAATAATGGATCATCCTTTGAGTAAAATAGTTTATACCATCGAGAAAGTTGTTGGGACTAGATATTCCCACCTGACCACAAGGGAACACATGTTATATTCCCTAGAGTGTATGGCACCTACAGTCTTCAACTAGTGCGAGGGCATGCTAGTCAGCATGAAGGATGACTTGAACAAGAGCAAGTGGGGGAAGCTAAATTTTTTTGGCTATGGAGCTGTGATAGTGTCTTTCATCCTACAGAGGGTTCCTCATATGAAACCTCAAGTGGTTGTGAGAAGGCTAGATGCTAAGGATCCTAGGATGCTCAAATGGTTTTATGTCATGGCCCTTCACGATGGTGGGGGTTCCAAAGTGGTCTATGGATCAGCCTTCTTTCGCCAGTTAAGGAACCAGTTACTCATGATTGGGGATTATTCCTACGAAGGTGCAAAATTCCATGAGGACCCAAACCTTCCATTACCTGAGGGAGAGGAGTGGGATGAGTGAGGTAAGAAAGATGCTATCAATTGTGTTTTAATTTTTGAATTTATTTGATTTTTATATTGTAATGATGAAACCAGTGAAAATGATTTAGGCAAATATTGGACCTGCTCGTCCAGCTGGGATGTTGCCTATTGAGAGGAGGGAAGGAGTTAGAGATATGGTGGTCCATCGCTCCAAGGCATATGAGAATCTTGGAGATATTGAGGAGAACATGCATCATTTGACCATAGGGATTCATGATGTTACCATTGATGACCTACCTAGGCACTACTAGCATCATACTGTGGGAGTCTCAGGATGGTTTGCTAAGCTACTCCGTAGAGTGGCTCAAGTCATTATATGCTACCATGAGCGCCACCGAGATGACTATTATGTAGAGACTTTCCAATTTTTGTATATGTATTCATAATGAAAGCTTCGAGGCTTCATATTTTTCCTTGTATATGTATATTTTGAACTATGTCAGTCCTAGACTTAGGGGGCTCTAAAAAATTGATGTTTCAGCCGATTTTTGTATCTCAACTTCATAATATATATATATATATATATATATATATATGAAATACTTTATTTACATACGTGTGTGCAAAAAATGTGATGTGTGAATGTTTTCCTACTTATGAAATTAAATACATGTTTTTTATGTTATATGAACTTTAATTATGAGCAATGTACCAATCTAGGACAAAATTAGCTAGGGAATTTGCCATAGCATTCAAATGTCTCAAAATATGTTGATATGTGACCTGCTCAAAAGACCTTTATAAAAGCCTAACCCTTTAGAATGTACAAAGGAGTAGAGGGTTCCAGACGGTGTAGACTCGATTTGGTTGTTGAACAACTAGTTCCTAATCTAGGTAAACCCTAATCTACTTTACATCGTTAGCTAGGGATTCCATCAACAATCCAATTACACCATGATACTCTATGAGATTGTTAGTTGAGGGACCTAAACAGACACCCTTTGAACTTACCAAATCACTTGTAGGAGAGTACAGTAACCAATCTGCCGAAGAAAGATTTAGTGTGTAACGATTCGCACCATTCATGAATCTAGTAAAACTGGTCATTTTTCCATTAAACATATTACATACATAAGTATTGTTTGCAAAAAACACATCTTATATCACACAAAAAATCACACTTTGAAATTAATACACAAAACGATCTATAAATATTATTTACAAAGATCCTATGCTAGATGACCTAGGAATAGTATTTTTTAAGGTAGATCTTGTTACGAGGCTCTCCCTGTTAGGATTATTAATCCTCCCTTGTCCAAATTTAGTCATATGTCTAAATCAGGAGTCATGTCTAAATTGGGAGTCCATCCAATCTATTTATAGTCATTAACACCATTGAGTCCACTTGACCTAATTGGGGCACATGTTTCAGTTACTAAAGTGTGGGAAACACTAATTGAGGCTCACTACCACTTATTACACTTGATTGCATAAGTTTAGGAGTCTCCTAGATCAATCCCTACAATTTAGGAATCCACTGGGAGTGTCGAAACCAACCAAGGTCAGCTCACTTCAGTTGATGACTAGTCAAGCTAAGTTAGGAGTCAGTTACATTCAGTTCTAGTCCTCTACATTCAGTTAGCGCTAGGTTTACTTCACTGCACACATGTGGGGCGCATTTATCACCTACCACAATCAGTTAACCATTATTCAACACTGAATGTAACACTTAGTTGTGTTTTAGAGCTCCGATGAACTCCGGTTATGTTTTAGACAAGGGCAGTTAACTACTGAGTCCTCCGATAGTGATTTAGACAAGGTCTTGGTTACCTACAGTCAAGTAGAGTCTAATCAATTTGAACTTCCTCATGTGGATTCGAATTGATTGTGGCTATTAAAGCCATTTTAATTCATTGTAATTATCATTCGGATTACTTTTTTGATTAATGAAAGCATTCACAACTGCAAGCCTTTTGCACTGTTTCATTCTTCAATTGTTGAGTAAATTGTGAGATCTTCTTTGTGAGTTGTGTATTTGTATACATATCTATATGCTCAAATTTACATGGTATCAGAGCCTCGGTGGACAATACTCCTCTCCTCCTCAGATATCCAACTGGATCAATTTTTGAGCAAAATTGCTCCTTCCAGCACTGCAATAGAAGCAGAGAATTTACCACTTAATACCCCAAGTAAAGGAATTGTTGATCAAGCTTGCTTGATTAACTAAGCTGGGTGTGAAGGAAATTCCAAAAGTGTAGACTGTCGACCTTACTTTGTATGTTTGATTGTGTGACAAGTTATCATCTTTTCTTACATCATTCACTACAAGCATCCTCCTCTTCTCACTGCATTCGCTACAACAGCTCAGTCTTTCTTATTACATTCAAAATGGCTCATCCATTGGAGCTTCTCACTCCTTTAAACTATCACCAGTGGAAGGATGACATGAGAGTATTGCTCTGCACCAAGCATCTCTTCAGACTCATAGAAGAAACAGAGGAAGAGACAGAATCAGATAAAGACAAAGCTAAGTACATGAACAGGCTTGATGAAGCCATTGGACTCATGCAGTCCTCAGTCTCTAGAGATCTTCAATTTCACATCCAATACTTGGACACTCCCAAGGAGGTTTGGGAAAAGCTTGCTTCCTTATTTGATAAGAATGATGAGATGAGGATCCATCAGCTAGAAAATGATCTGATTACTCTCAATCCATGCAACTTCGAATCTCTAAATGAATTCTTCTCAAAGTTCAAGAACCTGATATATCAGTTGAAGCAATGCAAAGTGAAGAAGGATGAAGATCAGCTCATCCTTTCTATTCTCACAAAGCTCAATTCCGACTACTCAGTCTTTGTATCCACCTTCCAAATAGTAAGGCTCACTACTCCAAATTGGAAGATTCCCACTCTTAATGCTTTCATCCAATCTCTTATTTCTGAGAATGATAAATTGATCCAAATGGGGATCATTCGATCTCCCAAAGATCTAGCTCTTGTTTCAAGAGGAGATAAGGTAGCGAATGACAAAGGGAAGAAAAGAGATGAGCCTGAGCAGTCAAAAGAACCTTCAGGTTTCAAAGAGAAGCAAGAAGAATGGCGAAGGCAAGATTCTCTGCTCTTACTATGGAAGGGGCTTCCATTCAGAAAGCTCCTGTATGAGAAGACAACTTGATGAAATGACTCTTCTTTTGAAAAAGCACAATATTTATGTACCTGCTAGCGCAAGGAAGGAAGACTCTGAAGAAGAAGAAGAAGAAGAATACCAAAGGAAAGGACATGCACTGAAGGCTTGCTACACATCAACACTTGCCTTCCTCATTGATTCTGGAGCTTCCAACCATATGGCTGCATCCAGAGAATCATTCTCTTCTTTTTAGTCCTTTGATTGTCCTAGTATTCAGATGGGCAATAATAGTAAAGTCCAAACCAAAGAGAAGGGCTCTATACAACTTGAACATGGAAGGTTCAAAGATGTGTTGTTTTTTCCCTCCTTGGCTTCAAACATGTTATCTGTCTATCAGATGACCCATACTAGATCTCCAAAGCAAGTGAAATTTGGTCCTAGCTCATTGGATATCACAAATATCTCTACTGGGAGCATCATAGAAAATGGTATTGCGAATCATGCTTCAAAATAGTATGAGTTCTCACATTTCATGCCTCCTTCAGAACCAGTACACTCTCAGCAGCCACCTGCAAGGGAAGGTAAAATCATTTCATCCACTAGTACAAAATGAGGAATTAGCTACTAGGTGACTAAAAATTCTAGTCACCACAGGTTTTCCAAGTGATTTACTACTAAATATGAGCAATTTTGATTGACTCAACTATAAACGACTAAAATTAATGACTAATTTAGTCACCAGTTAACAAATATGAATAGATAATAAGTGACTGAGTTAAAAAGGACTAAAATAAATGACTAATTTAGTCATGACATAAAAAATGACTAGCTAGAAGAATATGAATTAGTCGTTTATGTTAGTCATTTTTAATTGTGTCATGGAAAATTGCAAATTTGGCAATGAAGTGTAATTTTTGTAAGTTGTCTACCTTCTATTAGTAATATTAGTGCCATGCACCTCGATCTTCAGAGATCCAACAAATCAATTGCATGAACTTTTATCCTTATGGGGCTTTTATGGTTTGCAAAAAAAAAATCTCTAGCTTTGATCTATTTTTGGAGAAACAAAGGTCATGATAATTGATTGGGCCAGAGGTCTCACCAAGTTGCAGTCACTAAGTTATATATGATTGTTGGTTGAAAAGGATTGGGCTCCTAAAGAATTGTTTTCTTTCTTTATCCTTCAAGCACCTGTACAGGGAGTTCAATTCTAACGCGGACCTACGGTGTTGAATACTTAGGCTAAGAGGACTAGATTTACAAGTAATTTGTCTGAATCTAAGAAGATGCTTGAAGACACATCTAAGAAGAGTAAATGGGATTGGAATTGAGGCAATTCTAAACATGGTGATGATATTGGTGTTGGTGGACAGAAATTGAAACTGACAAATATTGGTATTGATCTTCACGTTGGGTCTCCACTGCCTTTAGAATGACATCAATGTTTAGACCTTCAGGTTTGTCCTGTGTTTTTCTTGATTATCTATTGTGTTTTTTTTTCTATTCATGTTTTTTTTCTTTGTTGTGGATGTGGTGGAGATGAAATGGCTAGATCATAATTCCCTTACAGTAACAGAGGAATGCTACACCTGCAGATGCACTATAATAGGCCATAATTAGGATCAAATCTATTATTGGATATCCTGTGATTTTCACAAGTTGCAGCCCCGAAAATAGGTCAGACCTGCCCAGGTTCATAATAATATTGCTATGTTTACAGATAAAACTCAGGAACTAGCAATTCAAGGGTTGGTAGACCAAAAATGTTGTGTATAGGATTTCAGACTAAAGGTTATAATATCTAAGAATTTCCTCGCTTCAAGGTCCAAGGGAGGGACCTGGACTCTTTACTTTTTCTACGGGACCCCTTCCAGAAACACGTACGAGAGGAGTTGTGCAAGTCTTAATTACCTGCTATTGCACCTCTTTTTTTGTAGTAAAGTATATTGCTTTCCCAAATACTAAAACTGCGTAATCTACTTAATATTGTTATATTTATAAGATTCATGAGCAGCCCCCAGGAATTGTAAGACTCATTAATTAACTTTGGGGATTACAACAATCTCATACGGAAATAAGCCTTCCATTACTCGAAGAATCCAACCTTTTAACAGACTAATTCAGAATATATACAAAAGGAGAAGGAAACGAAATATAGAATTAGAAAGTTAATTCCTAAATTTATGCTAACAATCTGATAGCTTCACAAGATATCCTAAATGAATTCAACTGCATTCTATCCTATTTCTAACTTAACTCTTCCATTGACAGCAAAGCTAACTCAATTCTTTCCAGAACTAGTTCACTAAATTGATTACCACTAACTTAAACATATGGAGAATATTCAATTAAGGGAAACCCACTCCCTTTTGTAAAATTTAGAATCTTAATTTTCGAATGGCCACGTTGCAATTTAAGAGTGATTCCCCTGCATCATTTATCCTTATTAAAATATCTAGAGTAATCTTGTTACGCAACATTACAACTTTGGGAGAAGACCTTCCCCGTCACATGTGACTCCTCCTTCTGACTCGACCTCATTTCCTCCTCAAGATTCCTCCTCTCCAGTGA
>LPNX011113023.1:246968-258301 GCA_001517045.1 Pseudotsuga menziesii
TCTATAGGTTTGGTGGATGTGGCTCCAAGTGAATCTGGGCCTACTTGGCGCAATGGCAGAGCTGGAAGTGAAGGTATCACCAAGCGTTTAGACAGGTTCCTTATCTCAAATTCTCAGATTCCCTCTCTGGGAGCCTATAAGACCTGGATTAAGTGCTTGGATCTCTCTGACCACTTCCCCATTATTTTCGAGTGGAATACCTGGAAGGGGTCCCATGATTACCATTTCAAATTTAATCAATCTTGGATTGAGGATCCAAACTTTTGGATCTCTCTGACCACTTCCCCATTATTTTCGAGTGGAATACCTGGAAGGGGTCCCATGATTACCATTTCAAATTTAATCAATCTTGGATTGAGGATCCAAACTTTATTGCTTGGTTCATGCGAGAGTGGGATTCTTCTTTCAATCTGGATTCTATAGATGACATTGAAGATATTTGCCTCTCTTTGAGAAAGCTCAAATCTGCCACTAAAAGGTGGACCAAAGAAAAATTTGACAGTCTGGTATTGGAATCCACCAACCTGGAATTAGCTATAGAATCCATCCTTGCTTGTCCTACTAAGGGCATTCTCTCTTCAAAGCAGATTGTTTCCCTGTCACTTTTGAATGCTAAGAGACATAGAATCCTGCAACATTTCCTTCTCACGTGGCAGATGAAAAGTAGAATTAAATGGGCTTCTCAGGGTGATTCGAATACAAAGTTTTCTCATGATGTGGCCTTGGGGAGAAGGGCTCAAAGACCATGATGGGCTTTTGGTTGAGAATGAGGCCTCCCTAAAGGAAATGGGTAAATATTTCTTGCAAATATTTACAAAGATGAGGGTTCTACTAGCCTTGATCAACAACTTAAAGTTATCTCGCTCTTTCCTAGATTTATCCCCTTTGAGCAGTCATCTCTCCTCTCAAAGCCAGTGAGTCTCACGAAATTGAACTCCCTCTCAAAGCTTTTAAAAAAGACCGTAGCCCCGGTTCTGACGGTTGGCCTGTTGAATTCTACTTACATTTCTTTTATCTCTTGAGCCCTATTCTTCTCAAGGTTATTGACCAGACAAGGGTTTCGGGGTTTGTCCCCCCTTCTTTGAACTCGACTTTCCTGGCCCTTATCCCTAAGAAAGAAAAAACCCGTACCTTTGCTGATTTTCAACCCATTTCTTTATGCTACCTGCTCTATAAACTTATTGCTAAAATTATTGTAGGGAGGCTCAAGCCCTTCTTGGATTTAGGTATCTCTCGGGAACAATTTGTCTTCCTTAAGGATCGTTAAATCTCTGAGCCTATTGGTATTGTTCAGGAGGTTCTTCACTCCATCAAGACTAAGAATCTTTGTGCCTTCATTCTAAAGCTTGACCTCACCAAGGCATTTGACCGTGTGGACTGGTCCTATGTCAGACTCATCCTGATCCAAATCGGTATTCCCCTTCTTACTGTTAATTGGATTATGGCTTGTATCACTTCAGTCAATTTCGCGGTCCTGGTTAATGGAACCCCCTCTCCCTTTTTCACTGCTTCGCGAGGTATTCATCAAGGCTTTCCTTTATCCCCCTTCCTCTTTATTCTTGTTATAGAGGGTCTTAGTATTCCTATTCGGGATGCCAGGAACAATGGTCTCATTAGAGGCATTCAAATATCTCCCTCTCTTGCCCTCTCCCACCTTCTCTTTGTGGATGATGTTATCTTGATGGGCTCAGGTACTCTCCTTGATTGGTCGGCCTTTGAAGTAATTCTGGAAACTTTCAGCAAGGCCTCTGGTATGAAAATCAATGTTGAAAAGTCTTGTCTTCTCTACTGTAATATGGACAATGCAGTACAAAACACTTTTGCTAGTTCTATGCCCTACAGAATGTTACCTCTTCATTTTTATTTCACTTACCTGGGTTATTTTCTAAAACCTCTTGGGTATCGTGTTAATGACTGGATTTGGCTTCTCCAAAAATTTGAAAAGCGCATTAGTAACTGGACCTTCCAGTATCTTTCCCTGGGAGGAAGACTAGTTCTAGTGCAATCTGTCCTTTTTAGCATTCCTGTTTATTGGATGGGACTTGCTCCTATCCCTGCCACCATCTTGCAGAAGCTCAGAAGTATCATGTTTAACTTTCTCTGGGGTTCCTCTGATAAAAACAAAGAGTTTCATTTGGCAAGCTGGAATGACCTATCATGGCCGAAGGAATGTGGGGGCTGGGGTATCAAGAACCTTCATTGGTTCAATATTTCCCTTCGTCTCAAAAATTTATGGAGGGTTCTTCATTCAAATGGTTTGTGGACACAGGTCCTTCTCTCTAAATATATTAAATGCTCCACTATGGTTGAATGGCTCAGGAATAAGAATTTTACCATGCGCTGTGCTTTAGCTATTTGGAGAGGATTTGTTCAGACCCTCCCTTGGATGGGCTTACATTTGGCATGGCAGGTGGGAAATGGTGAAAATATTCTCTTAGGTATCAATCCTATCGTTGGTTTTCAATCCTCCTATAGTCTCTCTGAAGATCTGCGGTCTTACCTGGAAGACCTGAATATTTGCTCTCTCGCGCAAGCCCGTAATACACTGTCTTCGAGGTGCTATTGGTATACTTCGGAAGATTTGGATCTTGGTGGATCTTACTCTACTATCTGGAATAATTACATTGAAAGTCTTATTGGAGCGGGTATTCGCCTCTCTAACAGTTCAGATGATCTTGTTTGGACCTATAAAAAGAATGCTGGTTCTATCACAGCTAAGGTAGTTTATGATTGCATTGTATTTTCACACTCTCCTGCGGCTCCTAGTCCCGCAAAGTCCTCCCTATGGAATAGAGCCCTTCCCAACAAGATCTCTTTCTTTATTTGGCTCTCTATTCAGAATAGGATTCTCACCTGGGAGAATCTCCAGAAAAGGGGCTATCATGGCCCTGGGATTTGTGTTCTCTGCTGCGAGGATGAAGAGACTGTTGAGCACTTATTTAACAATTGCCGTGTATGGAGGATGGTTGCTATTCATGTTTGTGATATCTTAAATCTCACAGCTTTTTCTCCCTCTGCTTCGATTAGGGAGATGATCAAAATCTGGAATGAAATCATGCCTAAGAACTCACCCTTTCACACTCTCCCTTTCCACATGATGTAGATCTTCTGGAAAAAAATAATAAAAAATAATTTATTATAAACATAATTTATGAAAAAAAATAATAAAAAAAAATATACATTATCCAAATTAAATAATACCATTATCCAAATTAAATATCATATACCATATACCCAAAAAAATACCATATACCTAAAAAAACTGAAAAAAATACCATTATCCAAATTAAATAATAAAAATAAAAATATATATATGAAAACACACAAATATTTTATTTTCATGGTTCATCGAACGGTCTTGACCCAGCAGCAACGGCATTCCGATTTTCCTTACCATCCTTCAATTCCGACAATTTAGATTGCTGCTCAACCTGTTACTTCTTGTCAAATGGCCTAACCGTTCGCGCCAAACATTGGAGGGTTCATGCCAAACATTGGAGGGTTTGGTGGGTTTTGGATATCGATATTGGTCATACCCATTGAGGATTTTGGGATCGATATTAACCACAGTTGATTTCATAATTTCTCTATTTAATTGCCATAGCTACCATGGATAAAGTAGCATTGGATAGAACCTGGAGACTTTTTAAGAGGCGGGCCGCGAATTCTGCACCTCTGGCATCAACACCACCTTCTTTGCTTACAAAATCCCTGGTAAGTACTGTGAAATGATAAATTTTTAGTGAATGTTGGATAAAAACCCTATCCGGCCCCTCACCAGAGACTTTCCATCCATCATGATTTTGGAGAATTAAATTTTTAATGAGTAAACAGCCCTGACCTTCCAGCACTAGGCTCTTTCTGTTGTGCCCTCGGTATGCTCACTAAGCTCTGGATAGACCTCTGCCAGTGTTTAAAAAGGGATCTGTCTGCACTTTAGGGTATTGTCCGCCCCCTTTCTAGCCACAAGGGCTGCCCTTACAATGGCAGCACACCCTATACAGTGTCTGCCCTGCCATTTTCCCATCGTTTAATCCTCTAACCCTGCGCAACAAGAATAGTAACATTCGTTAGAAGGTTACCTTTTATTGGTTTTATTTGTTACTGAATGTAAGACTACTACTACCCCTGTTTGCAGGCATATATATTAGACTATATAAACACTACACTGTAATCTTGGTTTCAAAAGCTAATTTTGATGGTTAGCTAGTGTTGTAACACAAGGACTGATTTAAACCTTATTTGCAAATTTATATCAGACTGTATGTAATGGTGTTATCTTGGACATAATCATAGTTTACACTCTAAATATTACATATGCTTTCTAATACTCTATGGCTGATGGTAAAAAATCACTTAAATATTTTGTTTAAGAACCTATTTGCAAGTATACATACTAATTTGTTTTTCCTAAACTAGACAGTCACATAATTAGTTCAAGTTCATACTATACACTACTGTATGTACAGAGTGGTGAGTGTGTTTGAAATGATAAAACCAATGTATGGACTTATGCTTAAATAGTGAAATGATAAATTTTTAGTGAATGTTGGATAAAAACCCTATCCGGCCCCTCACCAGAGAGTTTCCATCCATCATGATTTTGGAGAATTAAATTTTTAGTGAGTAAACAGCCCTGACCTTCCAGCGCTAGGCTCTTTCTGTTGTGCCCTCGGTATCCTCACTAATCTTTGGATAGACCTCTGCCAGCATTTAAAAAGGGATCTGTCTGCACTTTAGGGTATTGTCTGCCCCCTTTCTATCCATAAGGGCTTCCCTTACAGTGGCAGCACACCCTATACAATGTCTGCCCTGCCATTTTCCCATCGTTTCAATCCTTTAACCATGCGCAACAAGCATAGTAAAATTCGTTAGAAGGTTACTTTTTATTGGTTTTATTTGTTACTGAATGTAAGACTACTACTACCCCTGTTTTCAGGCATATATATTAGACTATATAAACACTACACTGTAATCTTGGTTTCAAAAGTTAATTTTGATGGTTAGCTAGTGTTGTAACACAAGAAGGACTAATTTAAACCTTATTTGAAAATTTATATTAGACTGTATGTAATGGTGTTATATTGGACATAATCATAGTTTACACTCTAAATGTTACGTATGCTTTCTAATACTCTATGGCTGATGGTTAACGATCACTTAAAGATTTTGTTTAAGAACCTATTTGCAAGTATACATACTGATTTGTTTTTCCTAAACTAGATAGTCACATAATTAGTTCAAGTTAATACTATACACTGCTGTATGCACAGAGTGGTGAGTGTGTTTGAAATGATAAAACCAATGTATGGACTTATGCTTAAATAGTGAAATGATAAATTTTTAGTGAATGTTTGATAAAAACCCTATCCGGCCCCTCACCAGAGAGTTTCCATCCATCATGATTTTGGAGAATTAAATTTTTAGTGAGTAAACAACCCTGACCTTCCAACACTAGGCTCTTTTTGTTGTGCCCTCGGTATCCTCACTAAGCTCTGGATAGACCTCTGCCAGCGTTTAAAAAGGGATCTGTCTGCACTTTAGGGTATTGTCCGCCCCCTTTCTAGCCACAAGGGATGCCCTTACAGTGGCAGCACACCCTATACAGTGTCTGCCCTGCCATTTTCCCATTGTTTCAATCCTCTAACCTTGCGCAACAAGAATAGTAACATTCATTAGAAGGTTGCTTTTTATTGGTTTTATTTGTTACTGAATGTAAGACTACTACTACCCCTATTTGCAGGCATATATATTAGACTATATAAACACTACAATGTAATATTGGTTTCAAAAGTTAATTTTGATGGTTAGCTAGTGTTGTAACACAAGAAGGACTGATTTAAACCTTATTTGCAAATTTATATCAGACTGAATATAATGGTGTTATCTTGGACATAATCATAGTTTACACTCTGAATGTTACGTATGCTTTCTAATACTCTATGTCTGATGGTAAACGATCACTTAAAGATTTTGTTTAAGAACCTATTTGCAAGTATACATACTGATTTGTTTTTCCTAAACTAGATAGTCACAGAATTAGTTCAAGTTCATACTATACACTGCTGTATGCACAGAGTGGTGAGTGTGTTTGAAATGATAAAACCAATGTATGGACTTATGCTTAAATAGTGAAATGATAAATTTTTAGTGAATGTTGGATAAAAACCCTATCTGGCCCCTCACCAGAGAGTTTCCATCCATCATGATTTTGGAGAATTAAATTTTTAGTGAGTAAATAGCCCTGACCTTCCAGCACTAGGCTCTTTCTGTTGTGCCCTCGGTATCCTCACTAAGCTCTGGATAGACCTATGCCAGTGTTTAAAAAGGGATCTATCTTCACTTTAGGGTATTGTCCGTCCCCTTTCTAGCCACAAGGGCTGCCCTTACAGTGGCAGCACACCCTATACAGTGTCTGCCCTGCCATTTTCCCATCGTTTCAATCCTCTAACCCTGCGCAACAAGCATAGTAACATTCGTTAGAAGGTTACTTTTTATTGGTTTTATTTGTTACTGAGTGTAATACTACTACTACCCCTGTTTGCAGGCATATATATTAGACTATATAAACAATACACTGTAATCTTGGTTTCAAAACTTAATTTTGATGGTTATCTAGTGTTGTAACACAAGAAGGACTGATTTAAACCTTATTTGCAAATTTAAATGATTAAGCAAGGTAAAGCTGTAATTTCTCTTTAAAAGAAATAGCTTTCTAGCTCCCTAAAGAAAAAATTGAGAAGAATTAGTTGAGGACGTTGAAGTAGCTTTCTCTCTCCCTAAATTAAACTCTTGTGGATGTTGCCTGGCTCCTTAAATAAGTCTTTAAGCTTGGGATCTATTTATTCCCAGATCACCTATTTGACAAGGGACACCTTGCTCAGCAGGCTTTCTATGGCTTGAAATCAGAGATTTGATCTTAGATAAAACTTGAAAGGCAGGAATATGTCTAGATTTGAAGAATTGTGCATTTGTGGCCATCCAGATTCCCTAAATGATTAAGCAAGGTAAAGCTTTAATTTATCTTTAAAAGAAATATAGCTTTCTAGCACCCTAAAGAAAAAATTGAACTGAATTAGTTGAGGATTCTAGTAAAATTGTCAAGGTCCTTGCAATCAAAATGGATAATATCAGAGCCATTTTTCCTTATCAAGCAGTGGAGTATATCATTCCATGCCCACTAGTTTATGCATGGGAATTTATAAATTTCTATCCAATGGCAAGTTAATGTAGTCTTATAATCAACTACAAACTGGCATCCTAGGCCTTCTTGTTGTCATGCACTTAAATATCAATAAATAAGTAGCTATATTGAGATGAGAAATAGCAGTTTCAAGATTATAGTAATATAATTTACATAGCCATTGAAGGATGGGTTAAGGCTGTTTTGCTGAAGCTGGGTAAATAAATACTTAAGCAAAACTATGAAAAACAAACTTCAAATATATCAAGATCTCAATCCAAGCATCATCAAAGCTCTAATAACATGTAAAGAAATCTAAAATCAATGCACAATTTTGATTTACACATATATAATATATAAAATGTATTAAAGATGGATTTATCTCAAATGAGGGTGCAACCATATATTTGTATAGTTCTCCTGTGATACACTGAAGGCCTTCACAAGGCTGAAATGCAAGTTAGGAATCCTGGTCTAGCCCCTAATAAGGCACATATGGTACCCATGTTATCCATGTGCTATTTATAAAAGCTATATATCTATCTTTTTTGTATTTATTATAAGCCATGATGTCCATACGCCTTTAAGACTGTCATATGCCTTTAAAGCCATGCCCCAGCACCCAGAAATCTGAGCCAACTTGACTGTACGGACTGCTACAGTCACCTTAAACATCCTGCCAAACTGAGAAATAAAGTGCAGACATGATGGAATTACCTCTGCTATTAATGGCCTCGATTTCCATGCATATAACTCAACCTAGAAATCTGTGCCTTCAAGTCTGGAGTAAGGCCTGCCACCATCAGCAGTACGGCCTGTCATAAAATTCAGCAGTACAATTCTTTTTTGCTGTTACAATCTTGTCTTGGGAGTTTTTCCATCCCAATTCTCTTGGGAAGTGTGCCCTTTCTCAAACTATAAATCTGGAAATGCATGCCAGATCTCTGCCTTCTTCCTCTTGTTAAGAAATAGGAGATGCCTCCAATATGACTAGTTAAGAAATGTCCTCCACAGCACCTCCAATCTGGAATCTGGATGGCAACATGAGGGAGAAGATGTGTATACAGGATGACGTAAGGAAGGACCTGGACAACAACGTCAAAACAAACCAAAGAAGGCAATGCCAAGAATCACCCTTTAGGAATCCAAGCCTATGGATGAAAAATCTGCCATGCAGCCAGTCTATGGAGGATATGGAAGGAAACGATATAATTGTTTAGTTGTAGTCATCCTTAATGCCTATACTGTTAGGTTTTTTTTTGTCTTGCTCAAAGGACAGTTTGTAAGCATCTACAGTGCAATAGGAATTGTGAAAAATGAAAAGAAAGTAATAGTTATACTGAGAAAAAGAGAGCCAAAGGTTCTCTGGGCTCTACCAAAAAAAAATTGGTTTTTGAAAAACCACTTGACCTCTGTAATAGCTTGCTGATTCAGCTGTTTAATACAAATACTCTTAGTTTTTGTTTAAAAAACAAAAAGAAACAGTGCGACAGTGAGTAGTACAGGACATACCATTAATTTTGATAGGTGATTTCATTCAATTAATTTTGAATGCTAACATAAAGAAAAACCACAACGGTGAGCAGTTAGGGGCAGTCCTTTCATTTTGATAGTTGATTTCACTGGGGTACCTTTCTCAGAAGGGCACAACTTGTATTAATTTTCACATAGCAGTGGTTGTTTGACAATTGAATAAATATTTTTATTGCCCCACACAACCTCTGGTATTGCCTTGCCTCCTAATAACAGGTACCTGACTTGCCAAGTATTGATATTGTATCTATTCCATTGATATGACCCCATTGTGTAATATCCATTAATTATTAAATTAAAATATATATTTTATGTACATCTTGTGCAAAGTTAATTACATGGGTCTCTTGCATTATTAGAGATGGGATTGAAGTATGAATGAATAATTCTCAACTATTATACTTTAGTTTTGGGGCAGTCTTTTTAGTTCCAGTGACAAAATGAAAACCCTCCCTTGGAGAAAATAATCCTGCAAGCTGGCATAGGAATTTAAGACCCTTGTTATAAACAAAACTTTTCGAATTAAAATGATAGCACCTATGCATAAAAACCCAATGAACTAGAGTTTAGTTAAAACAAAATATTTTGTGCTAGTAAAAAGTACACTATTATTTTTTAACCATCCAGAACAAAAATTTTACCATACCTTTTTGTAGGACGGGCTTTAAAATCCATTTAGTTCCTATGAAATTCTTGTCCTTTGGGCGTGAGACTAATTCCCAAGTACCACTTCTTTCAATTTCTTCAATTTCTTCCTACACGGCTTTATTCCTATACAAAGCGATGCAATTAGAGGAAGTTTGAGGCACATCTTGTCTCAGCAACTTTCCACGACTCTAGCTTGAAGAATTGTCAAAAAAATGGCTTCAAGGTGATGATGGTTTATGATGGTTTATGATGATTAGTAGAACTAGTAGTGCTACTTATGCTAGATATTATTAGAACTACTAGTGCTACAGATGGACAATAGTGCTACTTATTAGTGCTACCTATTAGTAGAACTAGTAGTGCTACTTATGCTAGCAGTGCCCCATGCAACAAAATTCTTAGAACTAGTAGTGCTACAGATTGACAACAGTGCTACTTATTAGTGCTACCTATTAGTTGATCCTTTGTGTTTTTTCTCTATGTATTGGTTTTGATGCATATCAATTAAAGAAAAGATAGATGAAAATAGTGGAAAGTTAGAGTTAACATATCGGTTTTATAATTGAATGCAGGAAATTGAAGATGAGTCAACAACCAATTTTGACAACTGTTGACTACCATGCATACGACGAGAGAATAGCGGATGCAAAGAGCTTGCTTAAATATGCATGTCCATGTAATGATTGTTGTGGTGGGAAGATGAGAAAAAGACAAGTGATTTATGAACATATGCTAAAATTTGGTCATACCGAGATTAGCCCTTTCCCTCAAAATTATTATCCAGATAGTTTACATTTGCATAGCATGAGAGACGTAGAGGTGCCAAACATAAACGACCTCCACCCAAGAGGCCTCCTGAATAAGCTATCTGGGCTCATTTTGTTCTCCCTGTGGTGATGCTTTTTCTGTCTTTCTTTGAGATTTTGAGTTTTGTGGGTGGAGAGTTTTTGGGTCGAGAGTTGGGTTGACAGTTACTGCAAATGCAAATAGATTTTTTTGTTTTTTTATATATTTTTTGAGGTTGACAGTATTGATCCGTGACCTTGTGGATAGTATTTGTCTCACTCTGCCCTAAATGGGTTATAGCATCAACTGAATGGATATTTAGTTTTGACATTGAGGAATCATGCACATTGTTTCCCATAAGGTGTTCACTTAATTTTTCATGAGGGTTTATGGGTTGGTTTCTAAGTTTTCTGGGCAAGTCAACTTCTTAAATATCTCTCAGCGGTTTCATCTAGTGACAAATCCAAAACTATTCATTTTTCCACTGAAATGGCATTTTTCACAATGCTTTTACTTTAGAATAGAGTGTAATGTGTAGTCAGTTAGGTGCAATTGTTTGTGGCCGGAAAGGCCTAAAAAAATTAACTAAATCTAGTTTGAATCTCATCAAGCTGGGTGTAGAACCTCGATTAGGGATTTTGAGTTTTGTGGGTGGAGAGCTGTTGGGTTGACAACTACTGCAAATGCAAATAGATTTTTTGTTTTTTATATATGTTTTGAGGTTGACAGTATTGATCCGTGACCTTGTGGTCGGTATTTGTCTCACTCTGCCCTACAACTACCTATCTCTCTCTCTCTCAGGTATGTCCATTGTTTCGTTAGTGTCTTGTCTCCAAAGAGACAAAGTGTGATCGTATTATAAATCTGTGTATAGAAATTAAGGAAGGTCTAAACTACATTGTTTTATTCTATTTGTCCATTTATAATATTTTTGCATGTGCTTGACTAATACTGTTCATACATATCCTAGGTAACTGTAATTGATGGATGTACATGGTGCTGATATGTAGTAATCCTGGCTTGGTTTGGAGCAAAATGGGTCATAGCATCTCAACTAAATGGATATTTAGTTTTGACATTGAAGAATCATGCAAAAAAGAGTAAATAGAGCTCTGTAATTGAATCCTCCTTAGATTCCTCCTTGGCCCTTATTTTGGCCTCCTCTATAGCTTGCATTTGTTGT